>JABBWL010000558.1:0-26921 GCA_016758765.1 Suillus cothurnatus | reverse complement strand
GTCTTGATATACATCAAAGCTGAGGCGTGCTCAACACGCAATATCTGACAGACGCGTGCAGGCACCGATGGATGGTGGCGCGTGTCACACGTGCCACAGTCGCTTGTCACATATCACCTGACTGTGTAACTAATCTTATGTAATATTCCGGGACATCCCAATAGCAACTGTATAGTAGTTCGGGGATTGGCGGTTTACCTGATCATCGGCCTCCTAGTAATACAGGCTACGGGCAGAATAACTTCAAATCAATATGGCCCCTACTAATGTCAAGGCCAAGGCCGCCAAAAAGGCCGCTTTGCAGGGCGTGCACTCGCATTCAACACGGAAGCAGCGATACTCTGTAACATTCCACCGTCCCAAAACACTCCGCCTACCCAGGAATCCCAAGTACCCTCGCAAATCCATTCCCCATGCGCCGCGAATGGACCAGTTCCGAACCATCGTCTCGTGCGTTTTATGTTATATAACATAAATTATTCTTTGACCGTTTAATAACAGTCCACTGAACACGGAGTCGGCGATGAAGAAGATCGAGGAGCACAACACCCTTGTCTTTATGTTGACATAAAGTCGAATAAGCGGCAAATCAAGGACGCCGTAAAAAAACTTTACGACGTTCAGGCTGCTAAAATCAACACCCTGATTCGGTTTGTCTTCGTGCAATGAGCTTTAAGATCACAACCTGATTGCCCTTAGACCTGATGGGAAGAAGAAGGCATACGTACGGCTTACACCCGACCACGACGCTTTGGATGTTGCAAACAAGGTGATTCACCGCCAACGTACTGTCGACGTCGTTATTAATCGTACTCTAGATCGGATTCATTTAAGTCTATTGTTGCATTTTCTACCATTTCGTCGTGTATTGTCATACTATCCAATCATATGCACCTTGATGAATCCATGTTCCTGCCCCTAGTTGTGATGTCGTTTCGAATCATAGTTACAAATCTGTTAAGTCAACAAGTTTCCAGTGCCACGGATAGTGGAATGTCTCAAGGAAAGCTAAAAAAAATTGGTTTCTGCAACTGAGATCATTGTTGTGTTACCGTGTGATCGCGATTTGGTAGTAAACTTACCTCGCACTCCATAGATCGTTTCCAATTCTGTCTTGTTCTTCCCCTCGTTTTCAGATTTCTGGTCTCAAATTTTGCTGCTCCTGCGACGCTGCCGGCGACGTCTCGTCGATTATCGGCCAACTAGCTTCCAGGAATCAAGAATCTTCGTGTTTTAAAATATCTTAGAACATACTTTTCGCCGCTCTCTTTGAGAGAGCAGAAACGCACACTCGTTCTATCCCTAGCGGACCCAAAGTCGCGCTGTCCTTGCTATCCAGCAATATTCTATCATCTCTATGTATTCTGTTATCTATTTTATCCTTGCAACCGCATTCTCCTCCCTTGTCGTTCTCCAGGTCGATGCACGACACTCGTCGGCCTCCAACTCTCATGCAAGGCGATCTTTTTCATTCAAGAAAAGAGCTCCTGATGACATTTTAGGTGGTCTTGGTGCGTATTTTCTCATTATTTAGTTCGGGTGATGTTTTAATGGGCTGGTTCTCAGATAACATATTGGGTGGGGTTGGAAGCGGACTTGGTATCACCCCAACGCCCTCTGCGCCCAGCAGCGCAATATTCTCGTCTACAGGCACTGGTGCGCCTACTACAAGCTCTAGCCCCCCAACCATTGCGTCGTCAACGGGCTCGTCATGCAATGGGCTCTTTGGGTTAGGTATAGGTTGCACTCCGCCCACGAGTACCTTGTCTAGCTCGCCAACATCAATTTCTACCCCCACTGCTGCTATATCATCCAGCTCCAACCCATCATCAACTGCAACATCATCCTGCAACGGACTGCTTGGTTTGGTGGGTGGTTGCTCACCTCCCTCGCCATCTCCCACTTCGAGCCAACCAGCTTCGAGCACGCCTGCAAGTTCCGGTTCTGTAGCCTCCAGTTCGGCGGCTCCCGCCACAACAACAACGTGCAATGGACTGCTCGGCCTTGGGATTGGTTGTCCAGCTCCCTCATCATCTCCCAGTTCGAGCCAACCATCTTCCAGCGTGCCCATAAGTTCTGGTCCTGTTGCCATGAGTTCGGCGGCTCCCGCCACAACGTCGTCTTGCTATGGAGTCCTTGGTCTGGGGATTGGTTGCCCAGCTCCCTCTTCATCTCCCACGTCGAGTCAACCAATCTCAAGCGCGCCTGTAAGTTCTGGTTCTCCTGCCACCAGTTTGGTTGCTTCTACCGCTTCGTCGTCGTCGTGTAATGGGCTACTTGGAATTGGTATTGGTTGCCCAGCTACCTATTCATTCCCCACTTCGAGTCAGCCAGTTTCAAGCGCGCCTGCAAGTTCTGGTTCTCCTACCACCAGTTTCACCGCGTCGTCGTCGTCGTCGTCGTGCGATGGGCTACTTGGTATTGGTATTGGTTGTCCACTTACCACTTCGACATCTACCATGTTAAGCCAGCCAGCTTCGACTCCACCTGTAACTTCTGGTTCTCCTACCACCAGTTTCACCGCGTCGTCGTCATCGTCGTGCGATGGGCTACTTGGTATTGGTATTGGTTGCCCACTTACCACTTCGACACCTACCACTTTAAGCCAGCCAGCTTCGACTCCACCTGTAACTTCTGGTTCTCCTACCACCAGTTTCACCGCGTCGTCGTCGTCGTCGTGCGATGGGCTACTTGGTATTGGTATTGGTTGTCCACTTACCACTTCGACACCTACCACTTCAAGCCAGCCAGCGTCGACTCCACCTGTAACTTCTGGTTCTCCTATCACCAGTTTCACCGCGTCGTCGTCGTCGTCGTGCGATGGGCTACTTGGTATTGGTATTGGTTGTCCACTTACCACTTCGACACCTACCACTTCAAGCCAGCCAGCTTTGACTTCGCCTGTAACTTCTGGTTCTCCTACCACCAGTCCGGTTACTTCTACTTCAACGTCATCTTGCGATGGCATTGGTTGCACTCCATCCCTTACGTCGACGACGGATTCCTCTACATCTGGTACTGTGTAAGTTTAATCATATCGTGCTTGAGACCGTTTGATCATACTCCGTTACAGGACTACCACCACTGCTATATCAACTAGCACGAGTTGGAGCAATGGCATATCTACAGGATCTACCTCATCGACCGTCATTAGCTTCCCAAATGGCACGTCCATGAGCAGTACTGGCATCCTTAATGAGACATCTACGATGTTGTCAAGTACCTACGTTTCTACGACCACGAATTCCAACTACCAGTACCTGTCCACGGTCTTATCTTTACTGACCGCCACGTCCACACCCACAGCCTCCCCAACTAATTCAAATCCTGACGTCCCAACGACGACGTTCTCGCTTGCATCCGCTCCGCCAGCCAGTCAGCCTTCCGCAGCACCGATCCCGACGTATCTACCAACGGCCATTATGCCACGGCCTACGCTCAATGTCCAAAATGTGCCGACTACTGACACCCTGATCAGCGTGCTGTTCAATCAATCCCTCAATTGGGAATGGGTTGCAACGAATTCGGATACCCAAGGACAGATATTTGAGTACTTCCCCTCAATAATTGCAACAGCACTTGGAATTGATGGTAACGTGCTCCTCAACATCGCGTACGTGCATACGTACTGAAAATGTATTTCAGCTTCTCAGGTACAAAGCTACGAGCTGCTGGTCTACGAACCCTCGTCGTACACCGGCATTCAAGATGTCTCACTGCTTGGTACCATCTGGCAAGGTTATCTCCCTAATGACCAGGTCTCCACACTCGCTTCGCTTATCTCCAATAAAAAGTCCTCGTTCTATACTGGACAAGAAGGCAGTATACCCGCATCGCTCGCCCAATGCGTTGACCCCACGCTTGCATTGTCATCCATTTCAGGTCCCACTCCAGGTGGCAGCAGCACCAGCAGTAGCTCAAGTTCTTCTAAAGTCCGTCAGGACGCGATTATCGGTGTCGTAACGTCGCTCGGCGCTATCGCGCTCATCATCCTTGCTATCGTTGCTTATCGATACTACAAGCGCCGACAAGAGGTCGCTCATCGCCGTCTCTCTGAAACCATCGGTGATCCTGCAGGCGTACGCCCCGATGGTCAGGATTTTGATCGGGACAGTATCGGCGGCCAGAGGAGGCGGAGCTTTTACTACGCGGAAGACAGTTTACGTGGATACCAAGGTGTCCGCGGTGATGATGACGGTTATGAGCGCCGTGTCTCTCCTCCTGTCATGAGGGAGCGTCGTCACCTCAACCCTGGAGCTATTTCCGCTCCCGTTCTGCAAGAGAGCAGCATGAACTGGTGAAAAGGAAGCGTTTTCCCAGCTACTCAGGGTGTTGTGGCCACTGCAATACGCAATTTTGGACACCTGTTTGGTTTAAAGTTGTTTGTATAGTTTTGGCTGCGGTGAGTTTGTGAGTCGCGGAGCCCGTTATTTCTTAGAGCCCACGATTCTTTTCATAAGTAATTACTACTCGTCACGGGCTGGCCTGCACCTTCTGATGACAGTATACAGTATATGTTCTTTGTGTACTGTCTGGACATGCTGTTTACGATTCATTTTTACTAATACCCAGGGTTAAGTTTTTGTTTTTGTTTTCTGAATAGCTGCTCGCTGTTGATGTTGATGGACCTCACTATATGTCATGCATGTAGACGACCTGTAAGCAAGGATGTTTGATTCGCACTGAACTTCAACGTTTCAACGGCCGGGGCGATCGTTGCGATGCAGCGTGTGCATGTGCGTTGTGCTGTAACTGCCTTCCTGATGAAGGCACTGTTGAATACTGATGGGGGTCAATAATTCACGCGTCGTGCACATGGACGATCCTGTTCATGGATGTAAAGGCAATGCAAACATTTTAAAATAGATGTGAATCCCTCACCAGCCAACACAATTCACCTTTGATATTATCCGTGATTGCAGGCTTTTATTATGGAGAGTTCATCAATTTGGCGCTTTCCCGAAGTCTCCAAGATGAGCGTGAGGGGGCTTCCCGCAATCCCAACAAGTCCACTCAGACCGGACACTCCCCCTTCTTCAGTTGCAAGAGACTTCTGGATTCCCCAAGTCTCCGGAGATGGTCAGGTATAGCATTTCCTATCTTCAGCGCTCAGTTTCCGGTGACAGTTCCTTTTACATGTAGATTTACTATGTCAACACAGTCACTGGGCAACTATCTCGTGATCTACCGTTCGACACGGAGGATGAGACGTTTGATTGTGATCTTGCGGGTTTAACTTCATCACAATGGAGCTCTCGTGCTGGTACCGGTGCTGGTCTCGGGTTTGCTTCTTATAGGGATGTCGACACTCTATCCGTCGTGAACGATCCTTCTCAATCCCAGTCGAATCCAGTAGAGCTTGCCCGGCCACCCAACACGTCGTCATCTCATTACCCAAATAACCTAAATAGTATTTTGACGGCTCCCGCAAAACGGTCCTTGCCATTCCTTCTCTCAGACCTCCCACCAGGCCGCACTCGTGCCCAGACAGACTCTTCTGCTCTTCCCTCGAATCGTCATACATACCGCAGTTCCAGTGGTCCCTCCGGTTCGACTGACCAAGTACTAAAGAGGAGTCTTACTACGCGGGGGGGCTCATTTACTAGTCATCAGATGTCTTTGTCTATGGATCAAGATCCTCGTCTTTTCTCGTACTCTCACCGTCCGCATGTGGCCAGAAAGAGCTCTCGATTAAATGAGGCTGCCACATTACCTATACCTCCCCAAGTCCAGGAACCTCCACCAGATGAAGATCCTTCTCACCCCCTGACTGCAACACCATCTCTGGAGGAAGTACTTTCTCCTCGTCCACCAGAGCTCATTTCTGAATTGCTAGATCGGTCTCAACAAGCTATTCGTTCTGTCATCACACATCTGCAGCAGTTTGGAATTCCTCGCGTCGCAGATGATGAAGTAGTCGTCGATAGCCTCGTCAGTGCCGCTATCGCTTCAGTTCGTGATTTACTCTACGTCTCCGGTCCTTCCTTCGGTCAAATACCAAGTCATCTTGTTCCGAAAGGATCACAAGATCAACAGAACACGAGCACAGCGTCGCATACATTACTCGTTCCTGCACAGCGTCGAGCTATTGCGACACTCTCGAAGTTTCTACTCTCTGCGAGAGCAATCCTGAATGACGGTCCTTGGAGTACAAGTGACAATATCGGCAACCTTGCGGCTGATGCCGCAGAACTTGAGCGCTCTGTTGTCGATTTCGTGTCGATCACGCAAAGTTGTCGTGGCGACGAGTTGGATTGCGATAAGGGTCCGAGACACTTGCGGGGTTACTTCTCAGCACCACGTGCAGGACTTGGGAAGGCTGGCGCCGGGGCTGCTGGAGCTTGGAAAGGATTCGGTTGGGTCACCATCGATGGCAATGAGGAAGCTCCCCGGCGAAGCTTGAACAGCGCAGTCTTAGACGACATCGTGGGGCTAGTACTGCAGGTACAAGATAAGTCAAATGAGTTCGTTGAAGGCCTACGTGCTTCTGCACCTGGTGAGTATAAGTCCTACAAGTCCGCATATCTCGGTTGAAACTCTGCTTTCTCAGCCAACGTGGTAATGCCAGCCTGCTTACGGATGATGAATCAGTTGTCATCCCTTCTCCACCACCTTGGCGACCTGCACATCGCTCGGCATGTCGACATCGAACCAGTGGATCAGGAGGAACTCAATGATGGTGCTCGATATCTCCGGACCGTTGAGAAAGCCAGAGTTCTTGTACGGTCGTTCGAAGCCACTACTCAGGCTGTGTACGATGACGGTGCTGCACTGCTCACTACTACACAACGGATCCGTCATGTAGAAGAATGCGAAACGTGGCGCGGTCGGGATGAATATTATGATACCCTCGAAGCGCTGAACTCCTCACTGGACTTTAATCTTCAGGTTCTGCGACAGACTCTTGAAAGTCTTCTCGTCATCGTGCAGGAACAGACAGACATTCTTGAACGGAGTAACAAGAGCCCCATTGAGTGGCGTATGTCACAACGTAGCCTCATCACAGCAATACTGGCCGAAGAGGCGCTTAACGGCACGAATGACGGCCTTTATGATATGAACAATGACGAAGCAGATGAAATCTTCAGGAATGTTGCAAATACCGATAATACTACGCCTATAACAGAAGTACCGGCTTCGCCTGTAATAAACGGAAAACTGCCCCTGATATCCGATACAATACCATGGGCTGACTATGAAGGCGTGTATGCTCTTATTTCGTAACTATTGGCATAATCTGACTTAGACCACAGATCTTCGCATAATCAGAACTCCCCCTCGACAGGACAAGATAAGGGCATTCTTTGGCGATGACGCACCTTCCCACTATCTCATCACCCTCAATGCTGAAGCTAAACCATGGTATCTGAGGCCGACGTATGATCCAAATGATATACTGGTTGACCCTGATGGAACTACACGAGGTGGAACTGTTGCAGGCCTAGTTGAGCGGCTAACCGCTCATGAATATGCTGGTAAGTAAGATTCCGCCAGTATTTTTCCATCTTTCTTAACTCCTGATTATAGATCCCAAGTTCAGCAAAGCTTTTCTGATGACTTACAAGACCTTCACTACCCTTGATGAATTGTTCAGATTGTTGGTGGAGCGCTTCTGGATACAGCCTCCAGAAGGTCTAAACTCCACGGAGCTGGTGGAATGGCGGAAGCTTAAGCAACAAATTATTCGTATCAGGTGAGCCAGGCTAATGTCTCAGACCTTGTAGCTGAACGATTTTAGGGTTATTAATACGATTAAGTCAATGGTTCAAGATGATGATGTGTTAGAGAGAGACGACGCGTACATCCTTGATCACATGATGGAATTTGTTGCGCATGATGAAGTCATCACCCTACCCGCGGCAAAGCAGCTTATGGTGATCATTAAACGTGCTGTGCGTGCTGGATTAGCGTCGAGGTTGCATCATCTGAATTATGGAATAGCAGCGGGGGCGTGATCCAAACAAAGTGACAATCAACACGGCTCTGGATCCGCCACCTCCGCCAATAGTCCCTAAACGGATGGAACTACTCGACATTGACTCCTTGGAGCTAGCAAGGCAATTGACTATCACAGAAAGCCAGTTATACCAGAAGATTCGACCTTCTGAATGCCTTTTGCGGTCCAGGGAATCGAAAACTGACCACCATGACAACATTGCGAACTTCATTCGCCGTAGTAACAGAGTAAGTTTCCTGCCTGTATGTGATTAGCGGTTCACACATGCGCCTATTTAGGTAGCCAACTGGGTTGCATATGCCATCCTTTGCAAAGATGAACCTCGCAGACGCGCTTCCATTATGAAACATTTCATTAGTGTCGCTGATGTTTGTTTATTTTGTTAAACTTCAGTGCTTAACTTATGTCTTTCCTACAGCGCTGCAGGCACATACAGAATTTTTCGACTATGTTAGCCATCGTATCTGGCCTAAACTCGTCACCTATCCGTCGGCTTAAACGCTCTTGGGAGCAAGTGGGCACCAGATACATGTCACAGTTGGAAACATGCGAGACAACAATCAATTCTTACAAGACGTTTAATGTCTATCGATATGCCCTTGCGAAAGTTTCCCCGCCGTGTGTTCCGTTCGTTGGTACGTAGTCGACACCACATATATGAACAAGAATTGATCCCCAAACAGGTGTGTTTCTTACTGCCCTGACACACATTCAAGATGGCAGTAAGGACACCCTTCCGAACAACTTGGTGAACTTTCGAAAACGCCAGAAGACGTCTGAGGTAATCCAAGATCTTCAACGCTGGCAGACTCAGCCGCACAACTTCCATCCCCTCCCAACTGTTCTTGTCTACTTGGATGATGCACTTGGACAGTTTGGCGACAAAGATGTCAGTGATGTCTTCTGGCAGCTGAGCTTAGAAAGGGAGCCACGCGAGAAGGAAGAAGAGAGACTTGCAAGGATGTTACATGAGAGCGGTTTCTTTTGAGCCTCTCCAGAATTACTCTATTATCCTGATGCCTCATGGGATTACTGGTTAGATACACAACTTCTCAATCATCAGTAAATCACTGGGTTCTGTGCGGTTCTGTACAGAACTGTACAGTGTGAGAGACGGATAGCTTGGTCCACATACAGAAACTAACTGAGAAACAAACCGAGAAACAAACGGCAGCTGTCCAGGCCCTAACATTTTGCGTCGACATCCATCATTTGAACTCTTTTCGTACTTCTGTCAACTGGAGCTCTCCTGTGACGCAAGTAGCTACATATCCGTATAATATTTTTGTCTTAATGTGTAGCAAACAACGAGATATGAAAATGTGGTCGTCAGATTTTGCAACTCAGGCCCGTTGAACCATGGTACGGTGTTTGTGAAATTGGGATCGTGTGCAATGAACGATGTAAGCACAAATGTAGAATCGTAGAAGAATATTAATCTAGCAACCAAAACCCGGGTATACACAAGAAAACCAACCATCTAGCACACTACCTCCTGGTTTCAGGCGGAAACACAAACCCAACACCGGCGATGGGACTCCAACCCTCCTCCCCAGCTCTTTCATCAGCCCTGATGAGACTCGCAATACTAGCTGTATGTCTATGTCCTCTTCCCCTCCCCATTCCAGGATTCGGTGATCGGTAGGCAATAGGCGTCTCTTCCTCATCACTGACCGTCCAATCGCTCGCAAACTCATCCGCGCCCACTCCACCCCTCCTCGATTCAAGATCATATCTCTCGTACTTGTCTCCAGAAGCATTGGCATTCCCATTGCGCAGCTCCTCAGGCACGAAAAAGTAGAAACAAGCAGTGGCAAGACATGCACCACCCACGACATCAATAAGATAATGATGGCTCAGGTACATGGTGCTCCAATAGAGGACCGCCGCATATGCCCAAGCCCATTTCGCGTACTGGGGCCACAAGGCGGTTATGAAGAGTGCTTCGAGGGTAGCCCATGCAGCGTGCAAGCTGGGGAAAGCGCCGAATACAAGGGGTGAGCTCGCAAAAGTGCGTTTGTAGCCATCTCCACCAAAGAGGTCGTCGATGCGACCTAGGCCGCCTGCGGATCCGGGTGTGCCATATGCTGCAGGTGTGAGGCCGTAGATGATTTCGTACCAGGGTGCTGCGCAGGGGAGGACAATTTGAGCGAAGACGGCTATGCAGTTTTGATAGCCAAAGGCTTTGGCGAATACGGGAAGGGTGGGCGAACGGAAGAGCCAGAGGAGGGCAGCGAGGACGAGGGGGAATGTGTAGTGGATGACGCCATATGGGAGCCAGGCGATGACGTCGAGAATGGGGTGTGTAAAGTGGGTAAGGATGTCGCTTATATTTGCACCGTAGAGGACGGATTCGAGGGTTGGGAGGAGGACGACGTGTACTGCGGGACGGTGGTCGGCGGGTAGGAATTGGTTTGAGTAGAACATGAGGACCCATGAGAAGATGGGTGTTGCGGGTATGAAGAATTGGGAAGTGAATGGGATGAATAGGGCGATTGCGTATAGGATTGGTATAGCTAGTTTGTAGGGGAATGGGGGGACTTGCATGAGAGTGAGCCAGAAGAGAGCAGAGAGTATATGTAAAATGTAAATAGAGTCTTTCAGGGTAAATTTGTATGCACGGAGTTTCGTCACCGTATCCGAGGGTGAAAACGACTTGTCCAGTCGATTCACCCCAGCGACTACCGCGTTGACTCCAGTGTGTAAAGGGCGCAGCATGGTAAAACGAAAAGTTCCGTGGGAATAAAATCATTTCCTAATGCCGTAGTTTGCAATGATTGTTTGACAAACTTTGCATGTAGTCTACATACCAAGCTTAGCGAAGCGCTTAAGCATGTACATGTGCATGTGTATATATATTGCATTTGTATTTCAATGGCTTGTACTACATGCTCTATATATGCATCTGTATTATGTTTTTTTCGAGTCAGTTTGAACCACGCGCATCTTCTCATTCGCCCTCCATGTCATTCGTCCACACCGTGACCCCGGTTCGATACGATCATTCTCTCATATGTGTTTCTAGCGCAACACGACAACCACGAGCCCGGAGCGGCGAATAGTTTATTCGCTCACTGTGACTGCCAGACTCCAGTGTTGTCCTTCTTCATAAGAATCCCCCCCCCCCCTCCATGCTTCCTTGATCACTGATCTCACTCGTGGTCCTTCTAATTAGTCTCTACTTCGCTCAAACTAATCTCGTCTTTCGCGCTTCATTAATCAATAGTATTGTACACGGAAATCCGTTTGTCTTCAAACTAATCTACGGCAACCTTTCGCTCTCTCATCCCTCTTACCTCCCCTCTAACGAGTGCGGCACTCACTATAAAACTTCCTGGTTCAAGTTCCTTTACGTAGAAAGGTTTTATAGAACACTTGTTGGCTCGATGCAGTCTCGGAGCCTTCAAGTGCGTGCCACGCATAAATATTGATATCCACTGACCGCTGCATTTGCTCAGACAGTACGATTTTTTCTGTTACAACGACTATGGGCGTGAGTGAGACTCCGATCACTGTTGACACCACTGAGCGGCTCGCAAAGCTGTGAGAGCTGTTAAAGAACTTCACCCAGCAATACCAAGGTCCAAGGCTTTCTTTGTTCCTAGCGAGGACCAGCGTAGGCACGCATAACATGTCTAGCAGAAGTATTTCTGAACATTCCATGTTCCAAACATTTTAGTGAGTGTCCTGCACACTCGGACGAACGTAGGGTATTCATTTCAGGTTTCAGTAGTTCAGCCGGTGAGAAGATGCAATGATCTACTGTGACGCTAATTCAGTGTTTTGACAAGGAATATTCTCTGGTATTTTTCCCGTATTCTGTTGTGATCCCAACGGAAGTAATACTTAAAGAATAATTAGTGCTCAGGTCTAGCACAAGTATCAAGACGTTCCTGGCCTCCGGTGTTGACATCCATCTATGTGAATTTTTCACCCCTTCTTTGAGGCAGCTCACTGCGACGTTGGAACTAACAAAGAGAAAGCGAGTTATTTAATGCATGTTTAAAATCAATTCTGATTTGCCCGCTTTAGCCTATGTTATTGATAAAACTAGTCTAGCTGTTGTTGGTTCTTATTCCGTCACTAGTGCCATGAAGGCAATAAGGAATGAAGAGACCGAGATCGAGAAATGTTACATCCCCTGCCCTGACCAATTATTTTGCTTGGTCGGAGGAACAACTTAACGGCAGTGTTGAGCTCAACGAAAGCCAAGCCGCAGCTAAGCTGTAAGAATTCAAATCATCAGTGTGGACGATATCTTGTATTGCAGCTGACCTCATAGTAGCGACCTAGACTTGTTCTGTGCACTGTCGTTCATAACACTCTCATCTATTAACATATGCTGGTGCGTGAACGTTTGAACTCGGGTGAGGCAAGTTGCACTGATCATCGCACAGCCGCTCACCCCAACACATCCTAATGCTATCGCAGCATCCCTCTCAGTCAAACGAAAGTTTACCAACACCAGGCAGCCAAATACGAAGCCCATGCGGGTACGCGGCGCGCGCGAATAGTACAGCTCTGTATGTTGTCTTGGCCGCTAATAGTACCCTGATTCTCTAGCAACCTCTGTGCTCTTGACTGGCAGAGTGACGGACACCAGAAGGAACCAGGAAGTAGGACCACGCAATCAAAGTCTGACATGCTTGCATTTTTTTTGGCTTTGCAAAGATTCTTTGTGTTTTGCGCAAAATCCGTCTTGGTCTCCAGCTTCTTAGATTTATATATACCTCAACTTGTACTTAGACGTCTATCTACATATATCTACCTCTAAATTGTTCACTCAGTGGGAGCGCTCAATATTCGGCGCCCATTACCCACTGACACGAGGCGAGGTCAAGGGCAACTGCTTGAAGCTGTGTCATGCGCAGTCAAGATAGTGACTCGGACCTTTGAATCACAATTCTGTGTAATTAGGCATCGATCGGAACTGCGGGCTGCGTGCTACGTGTCACTTGAACTTGAAGGGTTATAAGCAGAAAAGAAAGGGTGAAGTTTGTCTGAAACAACCTGCAACTGAACTTGAAGATGGTGATGGTAACACGTAGTCAATCACCAGCACCCACAGCCAAGTGGCGACCCCCAGCACTGCGTTCCACAACTCACTCTGTCCAAATACCGCCACAGTCCCCCTCTCTATCATCTCCGATGGAGGCCTTCCGACTTCAAAAGAAATATCCAGAAGTCTCTAAAGATGAAATGTTTGATCTCGTAAATCGCTTCAAGTACGTGAGATCTCCTTTCAAGATTACTTGAGTAATAAATCTCGTCCACAGTGCGATCAGTACCAACACGCCAGGTCGTATAGACAAGAGTGCTGTTCTTCAAGCACTTCAGAATACCGGAGAATCGTACGACAAGGCTCGCGAGACGCTTAAACACGTCTCTGTCGATGCGAGTGGCAAAGTCGAGCTCGAAGACTGGGTAGAGGTCCGTACACCGTTCATGATGTCATCTCACACATCACTCATCAACTATCCTTCGCCAGCTCAACGTCAAACTACGCACACAAACCAAGGCTTCCGTCCTTCCAACACGAGCAGGAAAGGTTACCGTCCAAGGCTCAAACGCTAATGTCAGCCATACGATCAATGAAGATGAGCGGACGGAATTCACAAATCACATCAACACTGTGAGTTTCTCTCGTAACAGTCTTCTTTTCTCTTATTCATTCGTTATAGGTGATTGAAAATGACCCCGACATCGGGATCCTTTTCCCAATCCCTACAACAACCATGCAACTCTTCGATGAATGTAAGGATGGTCTCATCCTCTGCAAACTGATCAACGATTCCGTCCCCGACACCATCGATACGCGTGTACTGAACAAGCCAAGCGCGCGCAAACCGTTGAATGCTTTCCAGATGACGGAGAACAACAACATCGTGATCGCATCTGCCAAGGGTATCGGATGCTCCGTCGTCAATATTGGCTCTTCCGATATTGCAGAGGGGAGGGAGCATTTAATTCTTGGGCTTATTTGGCAGATCATCCGACGTGGTTTACTCGCACAAGTCGATATTAAGATTCACCCTGAATTGTATCGGCTGTGCGAGGATGGCGAAACTATTGATGATCTTCTACGGTTGACGCCAGATCAAATTCTACTCCGTTGGTTCAACTACCACTTGAAAGCCGCAGGATGGAAACGGAGGTATGCTCGTCATTCGTACTTATTGATTCCTTCTCACTCACGATCTATTAGGGTTAACAACTTCAGCCGTGACGTCTCAGACGGCGAGAACTACACCGTCCTCTTAAACCAGCTCAAGCCAGACCAATGTTCACTGGTACCTCTACAAACTAAAGACGTGAGACAACGTGCAGAACAAGTGCTCCAAAACGCCGAAGCCATCGGCTGTCGCAAGTACCTAACACCTTCATCCCTCGTCTCCGGTAACCCCCGTCTCAACCTCGCCTTTGTCGCAAACCTCTTCAACACCTGGCCCGGCCTCGAGCCCCTCGACGAACAAGAAGCCAAAGATTACGGTGCTGTTGAAGACTTTGACGCCGAGGGCGAGCGTGAAGCACGCGCATTCACGCTATGGCTCAACTCGCTGGGCGTCGAGCCAGCAGTGTTCAACTTATTCGAGAATTTACGTGATGGACTCATCATCCTCCAAGCATTCGATAAGATTTCGCCTGGCTCTGTAGTATGGCGCCGTGTTTCGAAGCCCAAAGGCGGTGCACAAGCTCCACCCCCAACGATGCTCGATGAAGAAGAGCAGGAAGATATTGGCGTCACTCCCAACCAAAGTACGCTCTCCCGCTTCAAGCAAGTGGAGAACACAAACTATGCAGTGGAGCTTGGAAAGCAGAATGGGATGCACCTCGTTGGTATCCAGGGGGCTGATATCGTCGATGGCTCAAAGACGCTCGTTCTTGGTCTCGTCTGGCAACTAATGAGGTAAATCGAATCTTTCACACTATTTACACCTTTCAATTCGATTATTGCAGGTTGAACATCACAAAGACCCTGATGGCGCTCTCCAAGACCGGTAAACCCATCAGCGACACAGACATGCTCAAATGGGCAAACATGACCGCACAAAAAGGCAAAACTGGTGTTCGACCCATCCGATCGTTCAAAGATCCAGCTATCACCACCGGGCTATTCTTCCTCGATCTGTTGGACGCGATGAGACCAGGGATTGTGGACCCTGCTCTTGTGAATAATGTCAGCGAGAATGGGGCTTATGAGGATCGGCGGCAGAATGGTAGGTTTTTGTGAGTGTTGGGTTTCTCAGATGCTGACTTTTGTTTCTCTTCCTTTCAAGCGAAATTGGCTATCTCTATTGCGAGAAAGATGAACGCGCTGATTTTCTTGGTGCCTGAGGACATAGTGGACGTTCGTCCACGGCTTGTGCGTCTCTTTATTCTATGGCCAGTCTTCGTCGTCGTGCTGATTTTCGCTACAGATTTTGACGTTTGTTGCAAGTTTAATGAGCATATCGCAGTGATCTGTGCTTGTGTTTTTCTTTCATTATTAATTATCCTCGCTGTTGTTCTTTGCAAACAAAGTCCGTCAAACTCGCTATATGGCGGACGTCCAATGTATATACATACCACTTGCCTCTGAATTTATCACCTCTGCTTTAAACGTTTGTGATGTGGGCCCCACAAAGCCAGGAATTTGACGACTCCGTATGAAACCTTGTAATCCAAATATGAATGCATTGCAAAGTGGACGAAACAGCACTACTAGGTCTCAACTCTGTGTAGGGGATGAAAGTTGGTCGGTGGAGGGTTCTGGTTGTAGGAGTAAATTTCCCAGTCTAGGAGGCGTCGAACGCGTGATGAATTCCATTATCGTTGGGAGCTTGTCTGCTGCTTGTCGTAAAGCTGTGAAGAAATGAGTTTGAATAGAACAGAGATTGGTAGAAATCCCTGCCTTCGCGTGCCAACTCTTCTCTAATTGGAGTCCCTCCGATCTCAAATATGACGCGTCCAGTGGGGACACTGCACAAATGAGCCTCATGAAACACAAACACAAAGAAGAACACACCGGGTAGCCCAAAACTCGAACGTCCCTTTTCCTTTACCCATACGAGTTTCGTTCCCCTTGAAGGCATATCAGAAGTCCGTGCAGAGAACAAACACACGTATAGCGGACCTTGATGCAAACTGGAATATCAGGAAAAACTCTAAGATAGACTTTTGCGCCTTTGACGACCTTGATTTTGCGTTTTATGACTTCCTCAGCCGTAGTAAGTTGTTTTGCGCTGAAGCGGACGCCCATGCCCTTGATGCGAATTCCCCATTCACCGTAAGCAAGTGTGGTGCCTTTGATTGACCCGCCTATGGGTATCGGAACGCGACCTTTGTGTCGTTTGACATGTTGGACTTGACGAGGTGCAAGTTGTGAGCGGAAACGGACACCGGCTGGCAAATGTGGCACGAGCGTCGTCCGGAGCAAGGAGAACATCGTCTTAAGCGTTGAAAGTAGTCAATGCGAGAACTTTGCAGTAGAATTAATCGAGACCCCCTTTTAGAGGGTTAAGCGCTAAAGTGATAAGTAACTCAGCCCTAACTTCAACTTCAAGTCAAAAACTGGCAATACTAAACTTCTCCTTGAACCTACTTTCCACCTATGTATGGGCCTTTTGGAAGGACAACGACCACAACTAGGGTGAGCAATGCTGATGAGACATTGAGTCTTTGTGGAAGATTCCGACAACATTCGGATTTCTGAATGCGAAGATGATAACCAAAAAAAACTGCCAGTATGATCCGCATATAACAAAGAACAGTAGTGTCGAACAGGGGTTATATATAGTGATATCCCAATACAAGCGACTGAATCGCCGCAAACACGCCAACCCGATGACCCCCATCTCACTTCCTCGTCAACTTCTCCCTCAACTCTGCTCCCCGCAGTTGTGCCCGCAGATACTCCAACCGCCCTTGATATCGTGCAGTCACCTCTCCTCGCCGGCGTCGAATATCACTCAGCTCGCTCTCGAGCGCCGAGATGGAGGCATCATCGTCAGGTACTTCACGCACCGGCGAGTTGTGCACGGTTGATGGGAGGTGAATGGAAGAGTCTCGTGCGAGGTTAACAGAGGAGACACTGCCTAGTTCCCGCAGCTTGCTGGGGGTGAGTCCCGGTGGGGAGTGCGAAGTATGCATCGAGCCATTTGTGGGGACGCGTGCGCGAGACGATATTGATGACATACTACGCTTCCTTGCCGACGCAGATAATGTTGATGGCGGAGCACGTAATGAGGAATTTCGGTATGACTGCGCCTGGGAGCGCGGTTGGCTAACAATGGAGGCTGCTGACGCAGAGTACATGGATTGAGTATCAGCCTCGCAGGGTGTGCCTCTCCCGGTGCTTAGGTATCCACTGCCTCCATATTCACTGCCCCCGCCTCTACCACCATATTCACTTTCCCCCACCTCTGCTACCATAATCGCTCCCTCCCGTTCCAACGCGGACTCGGCGCACAGAAGGCGTTCGCGGTGGATGACGTCGGGTCAGTGCGGTGAGCTCAAGCCCATTGAACGCATCAAGTAACCGTCTGCCCTCAGCTTCAAGCGTCGCAATTTGGCGCTTCAGCTCTGATGAGGATAGATTATCGGGATCAGCAGCATTTGTAGATGCTGAGAGAGATGGAGAATGCGAGGATGTGCGTGGGGTTGTTGATATGGAGGGGACAGGTGTGGAAGGCGAGCCGGTCGTGCTATTTAGACGGAAGGAGGACGGGGGAGTAACTGGCCCTGTTTGAAGGCGGCGGAGGGACCGGTACGGGCTGCTTCTTTCCCTGTTTCCGCCAACATTGATGCTGCTGGTACTCATATTCGCACTTAAATATTGTATGTCACCCGTATGCGACAGGTTCTCGGATATCAGAGAAACATCGCTTCGCATGTGTGGCGGCGGAATTGGCCGTCGGAATGTACCGCCGGAAAATATGGACGTGTCATCTGTTGTTGCGGTCAGACCTGTGTGAGTTGAGATTCGCGAAGAGCGTCTAAAGAGAGTGCTCATGGCAGAGGAGATCGAGGATTTGGAGCGGACAGATGGTGAAGGACTTTTGGCGGAAGCCAGGTTGTAGGCTGTAAATCGTAGAGAATGAAGTTGGAAATCAGTCTCTTCGAAATGCACACAGTGTAAGGCTCACCGTTCGGTGGGCGCGAGACAATGGGGACAAGGGGAGCTTCTTGCGGGACCGAGCTACCTGAAGCAAGCCGTTCGAAGATGTTTTGCCGCAGGAGACGGTATTCATCGTCACTGTTGGCGGAATCAGTATGGTAGGAGGTTTGACGTGAACATGGGAGACCAATTTTGGTGTGAGGAAACATTGAGACAACCCATATGGATGCAATGATTGCTACCACAACACACAAGTCATGTCCTCAGTCTCAAGAGCTAAAAAGAACTCACTCGAGCAAGCCCTGAGAATTTGCGGCAGCAAGTTCATCGAGACGTTGTGCAAGGGTAGTCCTGTGAGCGAGAGACATGAGCGAGTGATGTGATTTACAGTTGATGGAAAACGTACGTGATCACATCTGTATGTGTACGTGGAGTATCTTGTGGTGGTGGTAAGGATTGCTCGGTACCGAGAGGGGAGCGCCCAGCGCTGAGACGGCGGGGATTGTGGTCACTGTGCCTAATCATTGAAGGGTGGTGCGTCTCGCGCGCCTTGCCTTTGTATTTTCCATACTGCATAGTTCACAGCCCCCATCATGGTCAGTGCACTGTCCCATCAAGAGAACGGATAGAAATACGCACAAATCGGGAACGGATGACCTGGACCATTGACATGGACACGGAATTGTCGCTATGGACGTACGACTGGGACTCGTCTACTGTCCTGAGCGACGAGAAGAAGCCATGGTTGGTTGTGAATAGCCGTAATGAACGTTAGACGAAACGAGTTGATATGATTTTGTTTTCTATTTTGTTTTCTTGTCAGTATGAGCACATTGCGGATGCAGAAGCGGTGCCAGGTGCGATTGTCCATGTCATTGTCGACATTGGACTTGGACTTCTGCCACCTCACGTTACGCGCTAAGCACACTAACACACTAGTCTTTGTCTGTTAGATCTAGACTAGGTATCGTATTTTTTCAACGTTGCTAAGCGCTAATCGTTCTGTTTCTTTTTCCACGCTGACGCTTTCTCCCTTGACTGAGATGTTATCGTCGAAATATAGAGCGCTCAGCCCTGTCATCCGTCTTGATAGTCGTCTCATCAGACGTTCCCTCATTTCCACTCAATCTAATGATCAGGGCATTCCGCCCCCACTTACGGGCATCAGAGTCCTCGACCTCACTCGTGTGCTAGCAGGCCCATCATGTACCATGCTTCTCGCAGACATGGCGCAGATGTCATTAAAGTTGAGGAGGTCACCCGCGGCGACGACACTCGTGAGTGGCCTGTGCTAGCCTATCCGTTGTTTGTTTCTAAAAAAACAGGCTCCTGGCTACCTCCTTCTGCTCCCGTCTCCCCGAATTCTCCCAAGGAATCGTCACACCTCCCTCCTGAATCTGCATATTTTCTCGCTGTGAATAGAAACAAGCGTTCCATCACTGTGAATTTCAAGGATCCTGCAGGACTCGAGGTCATCCAGAGGCTAGTTCGCAGTTCCGATGTACTTGTAGAAAATTTTATTGCGGGAAAGCTCGCAGGGATGGGTCTCGGTTGGGAGGACTGCAAGGTGCTCAATCCGCGGCTTGTGTACGCTTCCATCACCGGTTTGTCTGAGCTTTACTTTCCCTATTTAAATCAATTTATGCATTAGGGTATGGACAGACAGGCCCGTTCCGCGAAGCTGCGGGTTACGATGTCATCATTGAAGCCGAAGCTGGGCTGATGCACATGTATGTATACTGTGTCGCAGGTGCTTCCAAGTGATCTGTCCCTTACCTTAGATGGATTGTAGCACAGGCGAAACTGATCGTCCACCATCTAAAGTGGGCGTTGCAGTGACAGACTTGATGACAGGGCTTTATGCACACGGTGCCATCCTTGCTGGTTTGCGTTCCGTACAGCACACAGGAAAAGGTGTTTGGATAGATTGCAACTTATTTGAAACACAGGTACGGTGACTGTCACATGTTTATTTCCTTATTTGGCTTTCTAATGTTTACCAATACGGTTTCTCTCGTATATTACTTAGCTTGCGAGTCTTGCGAATATAGCATCGAATTATCTCATCGCCGGAAAGGAAGCCTCTCGGCACGGAACTGCCCACCCGTCCATCGTTCCTTACCAAGTTTTCCCATGCAAAGACGGATTTCTCATGATTGGTGCAGGTAATGACAAGCAGGTGGGCAGCACCACTGATAAGCAGTTCTAAATGACCTGACTCTGAGGCACATGCGGTGCTAGTTCCGACTGCTTGCCGAAAGGATTCTAGAGAAACCTGAGCTGGCGAATGATGCGAGGTTTTTTTAGTAATGCTACGCGGGTAGCAAACAGGGAGGCATTGGTGGACATCATTACACAAGTGCTCCAAAGACACGAAAGGGATTATTGGATCGACCGCTTCACGGGACTAGGGTGCGTCGTGCATGATACCTTCTTATGTATGATTCATCTGCCAAGATATTCACACGCATATGTCCGTGCAGGGTGCCGTTTGGGCCAATCAATAATATCCAACAATCATTCGCGCACCCGCAAGTTGGCGCTCGGCAGGCTACAGTGGAGGTTGATGTACGTATCCCCCATCCTCGTGTGATAGACTTTGGTTTGATTATGTCTAATTGATAGCACCCACGAGCAGGGAAAGTGAGAATGGTGGCTCCACCTGTTACTTACAATGAAAGAGGATGCCAGTAAGACGACCACCGCCCTGGCTATCACAGCATACAAAGGAGGTACGTGCACGTGTCAGTGATATCTTGGTTTTTTTTTTGGTTCACCACCCTCATTCTGAATTGCATTTCATTGTGCATTGTGCATTTTGGTTTCTGATGGTGAATTGGTTTTAGGTCATGCTGGAACTAGGGTACTCTCAGAATGAGATCGCCGAATTGAGGGCTCGCCGGATTATCTGAGGCAAGGATTTGCCGATCTCATTGAGAGTTTGGGTTATGGGTGCGGGTCCGCCAGCTAGGGGGTTATTTCGTAGAAAATGAGATGACGATCTAGCTCAGATAGACAGTGGGATCGTGAATCTCTCAATGATGCTACATATTTGGCAGCGGCACTGCGGCGGCAACAGATAATCAGTAGACTACTTTAAGCATAGCCCCGATCCCTACGGCCTGACGTCCTAGAGCCGCTGCTCCGATTGTTATTTCAGAACGCTGTCTTTCGTCAGTGAACAAGGCCAGGATTCTCTTCATGTCTCCTGCTCTGCGTGCTCGTTCCCCGAATATCATTGATGACATTGTCAAGCGTCCACCACCGTCTCCTTCCGACAAAGCCCCACCACAGAAGAAGCTAGACGTCAAATCGCGGCCTGCCTCGGAGGAGCCAACGCCGAAGGCAGGCTCGCCTATTACTACGCTCAAGGAAAAGAGCGAGCTGAAGGAGGTTGAGAAGAAGGAGAGCAAGGTATGTCGCCACCTTGAAGTGGTTTGTTTATATGCATGCACTTGGAAGCAGAGCGTTCGCCGGGAACCCCGCACTTAGCCCCTGCCCATCTCGTTATCTTGTTCGTCTTGTGATGACGATCACTGATCACACCACCAGCCCAGTAAACAAGATATAATCGATATGGAAGTCTTCAACCAGATAGTCGAGCTGGATGATGGGGACAGCTCATTGTCTCAGCGATGGTGACCGAGTATCTTGAGCAGGTCGATTCCACTTTCAACAAGATGGATCAGGCCATGTATGTCTTCTTCTTATTGGAATGACTACTCTAGAATCTGATTTTTCTAACGTAGGGAAACCAAAGACTTGAAGGAAATATCGCAGCTAGGACACTTTCTGAAGGGCTCCTCAGCCGCGCTAGGCGTGTGAAGCAGGTTTCATCGACCTGCGAAAAGATACAGAATACGGCCAAGGGTACACCTACAGACAAGACTATTGAAGAAGTGATTTCGCTACTAAAACGCGTCAAAGAGGAATATGGTGCGGCAAAGATTGGTTACTGGAGTCTTGTCCGACGTGATGGTAACATTACATTCTCTGCTGAGCTGGCTTGTCATCATACCCCAAGAGTTTTAAGATGTATGATTTTCACTGTACTCTACCTATCTAAGTAGTAACTGCCATACTTACGCTTGGCTACATCCATCCTTTGTTTTCACTATCCGCAATGTTCCACTATATGCACTAGTTTTCAGACACGGTGTACAACATCTTTACATCATCTTATAAATCACCCAAGCTCCGTTCCACACTCCACTCTTTCCATATCACTACTTTGTGTTGTGCACCAGTGAAATTTCAAAGTGCGAGTGAAGTGACGACGCGTGGGGTCACGGCGCACGCGTCCGAGTATTACTGTTCAGCATGGACAACGATGACCTCGTCCTTCCCACTCGTAGCAATTTCCCAGCATTTCCTACGACCCGCCGTATTCGATACAAATAGACTTGATGAGTCATGTCTATACATCAATCGAAAAAAGGCAGGTCACCATCGTGGAAAGTCCTACGGGCACCGTAAGTGATTGTACCAGCTGGCCAGCAAATTTCTGACGCAGGGAATCAGGGTAAGACACTAAGTCTACTGTGCTCGAGCCTATCATGGCTTGTGGACGAGAAAGACCGCGCGCGCAAAGGCCAGCTATTGCAGCAGTCCGTCTCAAACGCTGGTTAGTGGTAGGTCTCTGTTGGTCTTGCAAGCAACATTCTAAAGCCTCATCAGCGCCATCATGGGTAGCAGCTCAGGCTCTCGATATTCGGAAGCGCGAGCTGGAGGCAGAGGATAAGGAATACGAGGAACGCCTCGCCAAAGCTGGAAAGACCGAGGCTCATTTCCGTATGCTGGCTCGGGCACGTGTTACCAAAAAGCAAGTGCGTGCGCTCAGTATTCACGTTTGGGCTCAACTTATTTACTTCATCCAAGTAGCGCGTGGCAGTCGACCTTGTCCAAGACCATGTTGACGAGGACGCATATCTTCCAGACGACGACTGTGAAGACAGCCAAGATAACTTCTCCCCCGCTGTTCGCGCTTCTGATGGCAAAGTCAGGATCAAACTTTTCTGATGTGAGACGGAACTAACGTGTACCAACAGAATGGACAAAAATAATAAACGTGATCCAGCCTCTCAAGGAGACGAGCCGTCCTGCACGAAAATATACTACGCTTCTCGCACACATTCACAACTTCTCAGGTCCTGCCGAATTGACCAAGCTCAAGTTCAAACACCTCGTCCTTGGGCAGTGATGAGAGCACAATGGGGAACTGTCTCGAGCTGATCGCGATCCTTGCCAAAAGAAACGCACCCTCGAAGATGTAGATGTCGATAAGCGCGAAGCTGATCAGCGTCAGTGGCGGGCCGTATCACTTGGATCTCGCAGACAGCTGGTGTATCAACGAGGACGCAAGGTCAACGCTAGGAGATATAGACGAGAAATGCCGGGAATTACTGGAAGGTAGTATACCAGTCAAGACTGGAGTATGAGTATTTATTCATTGACCATCGTGGATATGCTTCACAGGGAAGCAAAATAAACGGTGTCAATATTTGCCTCCGGTGGGTGATGACATGCGTATGCTTGACCTGCGAGATCAGATTCTGGTCAGTGAAGGTGGTGCGTTCGAGTAGACGGTGCTGATGGGTTCTTTTCAAGGCATCGCCGAAAGACATAGAAGACCTTGCCACTTCTGGGAAAAATATGCAGACTTGCCCTTATTACGGATCGAGACGAGCGATACCTCAAGCAGAGGTCAGCAAGTAATTCCATTGATGTGCCTTGTTGAATCTCATGCTGAATTTTCAGCTTATTACTTTGCCTTATAACCTATTATTGCAAAAGACCGCCCGAGAAGCCTTGGGGATTGACTTGACTAACCAGGTTGTCATCATTGATGAAGCACATAGTATGCATCTCACCTAAACCGCCCTCTATAGCGGCTAAATTTGCTTCAGACTTGATACCAACTCTATTATCACTTTCAAGTGTCCGCCTCACATCCAATATTCTATCGACCTCATTGAGACAGGTCTCAGTGTATTACCAAAAATTTCGCAATCGGCTGTCTGCAATGCATGCATTGCATCTGAAGAGGCTTCTTAATTTCCTGGATGCATTCCAGAGAGTCGCAATGGATTGGATGGCACAGAAATCGAGCGCCATATCCAAAAGGCAGGATACCGAAGTCATGACCGTGCCAGATTTCATCCACAGGCTGGGGAGAAAGGTTGAGGGTATTAATCTCCTTGAGATCGAGTCGTATCTTAAGCACAGCAAAGTACGTTGCATCAACTTGATTAGGTGTTTTTTCTGATTACTCGCAGATAGCAAGGAAGATATCTAGTTATGCTATCAATGTTTCTGAAGGTTTGTACACCCTGACTAGGGCATAATCATATCACTGAGTTTGCAGGGGACAAACCTGGGAGACATTTATCGAGCATGGCCACGCCGCCACTATATACGATTGAAGCACTGATGTTAGGACTGGCGGGCGCAAGTGAAGGTGGGCTGAGCCGCGCCTAAGTTGTTTCTTTGTTCATCATTGTTATAGACGGGAGACTAATCTTCTCTGCTGTTGGAGATGCTGTCGAGATTAAATACCAGCTGCTGAATCCATCGACACTGTTTCGCGATGTCGTGGAGGTGGCGCGTTCAGTGGTACTTGCTGGTGGGACCATGTCGCCGGTGAGCAGCTTCCATTAACGGTCTCTTGCAATACAGTAATGTCGGGCATAGATTTCTGCTGTAGTGTCCGAGCTTTTTACATACTTGCCTCTGAACAGGCTGACGACTTTCTCTTGTGGTCATATAATCCCAGCATCTAATGTGCAGACATTGTTGCTTACGAAAGGGCCTTCAGGCTTGGACCTGGAGTTCAAGTTCGCGCAACAGAGCAATCGGCAGGTCGTCTTCGAGTTGGGTCAAATCGTATTGAATTTCTGCAACGTCGTGCCTGGAGGAATGGTGGTCTTCTTCCCTTCCTATGCATCATTGAACTTTGCAAGAGAAGTTTGGAGCCAGAGTGGATTACTGGACAAATTTAGCGTGAAGAAAAAAGTAAGTGTCTCTAAGTAATAGGAGGCAGCTTATTGATTTTGTGTTTAGGTCTTCTTGGAACCTCAGGAGAGTTCAGGAGTTGAAATGATCCTGCGGGAATATGCTATAGCTGCCAAAACACACGTAAGTCTAACGAGGTGTAACTTCTCCACCACCATGACTATTTTCTTTTGAAGACGCTACTAGATAAGAAGACTGGCGCAGTACTGTTTGCAGTTGTCGGTGCCAAGCTTTCAGAAGGGCTGAATTTTTCGGATGATCTCGCTCGTGCTGTTGTTGTAATTGGGTTGCCTTTTGCCAACAAAAATTCTCCGGAGCTGCAGGAGCGCATGCGGTACGCAAATCAAGCAGAACTACGATCCGGTGTAAAGAGGCCTGCCGGTGGCAAAGATGCAGCGGCAGAAATGTATGAGAACATGTGCATGAACGCAGTTAACCAGAGTATAGGTGAGCACGTCCGACGGTTGTATATCTGAAACGCTTACCAAGCCTTGTGCAAGGCCGAGCCATCCGACACCGTGGCGATTGGGCGTCTCTCGTACTTATTGATCGGCGGTTCATGTCGCCTGCGATTCGCGGGAAACTACCGCAATGGCTAAGAGATGATGTGGCAGTTTGTGAGACTTTCGGCCAGGCGATGAAGCATCTGGGAAACTTCTATCGAGAGAAGAGACAACGTACAGTGTGTTGATATGGATGTACCGCGACGTAATGTGAGTATCTCAAGGCATAGTTTCATGGCGAGCTCCTTGAGGGTAGAACTATAGTCTGCTTGGCCCAGGCTGAACCACGAACAAACCACAGAAATCCTCCGCTTAGATTTGGGTCATGAAACATGAGATGAAATTGTAGTGCAGAACTACCGTGATCTAGAAAGTCCAGGATGTATCTGACGAATACCTGAAGGTCTCATGACCATGATCCGCGATAAACGACCGTAGGCAGTCCCTCCGATCCGAGACGATCCGTCGGTGGTAAAATACTGATTTCCGTGAGCTTCCAAAATGCCAGCCTGAGTGCAGATACAAACTATCTTGTCATCATCTGCTCAAATTGTAGAAAATTTAAGTGCTTCAAGTTACCAAGTATCATTTATTTCAATCATGGTAGGGTCAACAGTATAATATATTTGAGGCTACGGCGGGAGTCCTTACCTGAAATCTGACCCGGACTTCCTTGCAGGCACATACGTACGGTATATGTTAGATACTTATATATATCTACCTAATGCAGAAGGAACGTAATCGCAACTGTCTTTGCAGAGGTTCCTCGTTGTATTGGACCTGCTTCGTCACGAGAGACTATAAGGCAGTAAGAATACTAGAGTACTTGCTTGTGCAAGTGCATCCCAAACCCAAGTCCAGTGAATATGGACGACCACTCCAACCAAGAGCTCTCCACGACGCCCACTCCAACCAGTCACCTCCATCTCCACCGCAGCAGAAGCCATAGTTCGCACTGGTCACCTACTGAGACACCAACGCACCATAATGTAGGGACATCCTACTTTTCTTCCTCGTCACCGACGCCGCGGGCATCGTACGCCCAGCCATCCATTAGCCATAGTTTATCAAACAGCCGCACCCGCAGCACCAGTACCACCAGCTCTCTTCGCCCTCGCCGTTCAATTAGAGATAACGATGGCGTGCTCAGCGAGGATGAAGAGGTTGGCTATGAAGATCATGTAGGAAGCAGGGACTTTGGCAAAGGAATTGCACCCTCACAAGATGAGGAGGGAGAAGGGGAAGAAGAAGGGGACAGTGAAGAACGAGAGACAGGCTCCGAACACGATGACTCAAACAGCAGAGATGATGACGATCCAATTACAGTTAAAGATCGTCAGTCGCTCATCAACGT
>JABBWL010000557.1:0-26981 GCA_016758765.1 Suillus cothurnatus | reverse complement strand
CACTTACCCCTTCCACACGGGTTGTAGAATCACGCCCTGCTCTCTGCTGGTATCAGGGCTATATGCGATAAGCATACAACAAAATACGGAAAGGACGATGCGCCACTGATTACACCGATACAGCATACACTCCAGTTACATCAAGAAGTTGATGCATCGGCATTGCATTGATCTATAACCAGGTGATACTAATTGGTATTCTGTCCCTAGTTGAGTGTGTATGTGACTGTGGTCCTGGCTTCAAATGAAAAAGCAACGGATTGGACGCGCCTGTACGACCGTATGATCATGGAGGAAGCCGTTTTCGAATTATACAGCCTCATATGTGAAACATCAATAAGGCGTTATTTCTCAATGGCGCCCTTCTGTTCCGACTTGACCCGGTCTATACACGCTAGACCATTATGAGTGTACAGTAGAGATAACCTTGCTCGAGGTGGTGCTCGATATTTGTAATATCGGCAATTTCACGACCAGAACAAAGACTGTGCTGTAATTAATTATCAGACTGTTCCACCCTTGTACTAGTCCAGTACCATGGAGGGTCAAAGTCCAAGGGACTATCTATCTAAATCGGGGTTGGGAATTCAGAACAGGAGCGGTGTGTATGCACTGTGTAGCTTAGGGTTTCAGTATCTATCCCCAATTTCATCCTCAAACTTCGTGATCAACGAGTCCATAACACGAACCTGGGCTCCCTTGTAGCACGCAGTTTACGTAGGCGGGCGTAGAAAGTCAGGGATTTCGAGACTCAAGAACATCACCTACGTTCGCTTCTGCTCCCTGACGACTCGAAGGTACCTCCGAATCTTTGAACAGTAGTTTGAATTGATTGACTGATTAGTTTTCCGAACTCGGAGTATCTTGTTCGCCAGCAGCATTGGCGACATTGGCAGGCGTGATGGATATAATTGGGAACGACTTTCTGTATATCACCGTCGTCGTCGTCGTCATCATCATCATGGCGAAATTTATCTCGCTTCGACCTTTCGACTGGGAAGACCATCACCTGTCGCTGGTCAGGGAGCCAGTGATGAGCCTCTTCAAAGTTAGTTATCCGAGGCGCAGTATTTGGGACTGTATATATCGCGGGAGTGCTTGAAAATTACATGATGTTGCCTGAGTTCAGGCTCCTTGCAAGGGCAGCAAGGCCACCGAGTTGCATGGTCTATCATGACAATGCATGATGGAAGTATGAACGCACGGTAACTCCCGGCGGAGCCTTGAGTAACGAGTCCACCGACCTCCACAACTCGTCTGCCATTAATATTGTGCTAATCGCTGTCCACCCAGTGACGGCGCCTGGATGGGCTTCATACCGTGACGGGCTTTATCATACACGTCTGCGCCAACTTGAATACAGATAGACTCAGCGCGACACACACTCTGCTCACCTTACAGACTATACTTGAAGTTCTATGATCATGAGACTTTGACAATCAATAACTGTCCAAGTCGTTAAGGTTCCGACATCACAAGTTGCATCTCGCTGCACATCATGATAGAATTTTCGGAGAGATCCTTCCTTCGGATATGTTGTCGGAGTCCCTCGTGACATATAGGTGACCCAAATTGAGATAGCACAGAAAGGCTTTAACAACTTACGTCAGTGACGGTTCTCTCAAACTCACTGGCAGTCTTGAGCCCTTGAACATGATAGCAAGCTACCTCTCCAAAGACTGATTGATACCATCTACGCATATATTGTTTTCTGTATCCTCGAAAATTTCACTTGCACAGCAAACCGTCAACTAGGTCCCAGGTTGCATAATAATGCTATCGAGAAGCTGGCCTACTCTACTGCGGCGACGGTGGCTTCTCAGCACAGGGAGTCATCAATATCGTTGCATACCAATACACCTGGCACATCTACAAGACCAGTACCCTTGCGTTCTTCTCGAGAAGCACGTATTCGGGCCCTACACACGGCGACTTCAAACTCAAACTCGATTTCAGATACCTATGATGGTATGTAGTGTGCTATCAGGTCGTATGTTTTAGCTTACCTTC
Source organism: Suillus cothurnatus (assembly GCA_016758765.1). Taxonomy (NCBI): domain Eukaryota; kingdom Fungi; phylum Basidiomycota; class Agaricomycetes; order Boletales; family Suillaceae; genus Suillus; species Suillus cothurnatus. The sequence continues at coordinate 24,971 of JABBWL010000557.1, read as the reverse complement.
TCTGTAGTATGTATTATTGGCGGAGGACATGCGGGCTGCGAAGCGGCAACAGGTGCTGCCCGTACAGGTGCACGAACAGTGCTGCTAACCCAGCGGATTGATACTGTGGGCGAACTCTCATGCAATCCTTCTATTGGTGGTGTTGGAAAGGGTACACTGGTGAGGGAAGTTGATGCTCTGGATGGCCTTATGGGAAGGATCGCAGGTACGCTACTTGCAGAATGGCCTAACTGTAGATACCTGAGACTTGACGCACAGATAAAGCTGGGATACAGTTCCGCATGCTCAACGCTTCGAAAGGTGCAGCTGTCTGGGTGAGAAGTGATGTATAATGCTCTTCTTATCTGACCACATCTGAGAAACAGGGACCTAGAGCGCAGGTAGACCGTAAAATTTACAAGCGTCATATGCAGGACATCATTTTTAGCTATGCAAACCTAGACGTACGTGCTGCAAGCGTATTTGACCTCGTATTTGACAACAGTCCCTGCGCCTCCACGTCATCGTCAACATGGGGGACCGTGACAGGCGTCCGCCTAGGTGCGCGCTATGCCGGCACATAATAAAAGTCCTCACGGTCTATTTTTTCCAGAGACAGGAGATGTGATCAGGTGTTCTAAGGTCGTTATTTGCACTGGGACTTTTCTAGGCGGCGAAATTCACATTGGTACGTTGGATTGTCTTCACTCTGTATACCTCCGTAATTAATTCCATGGTAGGGATGCGTCGTATACCTGCGGACGTATCGGAGAGGCACCCTCGACTGGTCTTTCTGCATCCCTCAACGCAGCAGGGTTTAAACTTGGACGCTTGCAAACTGGCACGCCTGCAAGGCTAGATAAACATAGCATTGACTTCAGCCGAATGGAACGGCAAGATGGGGATGAAAAGCCTCAGCCGTTTTCATTTGTTCATCGGGAAGTAGACCATGCTGTAAGTCTTCGATGTTCATGAACTAGATATGATGAACGAGTCTGCTATAGAACAACCAAATTCCGTGTTTTCAAACTCACACTACACTGGAAACCCATCAGCTCATCAAGGAAAGTATGCATCTCAGTGTACATATCCAGGAGACCAAGAAAGGTTTCTAGCTCTTAGTTGTTTTCTATTGTTCTGCTACCATAGTATCACAGGTCCGAGGTACTGCCCCTCACTGGAAGCCAAAATCACCCGCTTTGGACACAAGGGCAGTCATACCATCTGGCTAGAGCCAGAGGGATATGATTCAGGTGTGCTTAAGTGTGGAATGCAAACTGCATATACTAAATTCTGTGTAGACCTGATATATCCCAACGGGTTGTCGTGTTCAATGCCCGAGGAGCTTCAAGAACCAATGATGAGAACAATACCTGGTCTTGAACAAGTCAAGATGCTGCGGCCGGCATATGGTGTTGAATATGATCATGTCGATCCCCGCGAGCTGACCTGTAAGTCGCGCAAGATTATGACCTCATGCTCAACTTATGATTTCCCAAGCGACATTAGAAACAAAACGCATCAATGTAACTATCGTGTCTATACCTTGTATTGTCGCCTAATAGGCAACTTGTAGGGTCTTTACCTCGCTGGCCAGATAAACGGCACAACGGGTTACGAAGAAGCTGCTGCGCAAGTTGCCTTGCAGGAATTAATGCAGGTCTTTCAGCTCGAGGCCGTCCCCCAATGTTGCTCACACGAGCGGATGGATTCCTGGGAGTGATGGTAGATGATTTAATAGGAAAGGAGCGGAGGAACCATGTACGAGTAACATTGGCTCGTCCATTTTTGGTGCAAGACTGATTTTCATTTATGGAGACCGGATGTTCACTTCTCGTTCGGAATACCGGATGACGCTGAGGAGTGACAACGCTGACATGCGGCTAACTGAGATTGGTATACCCCGCAGACCCCATGCCGATTTTTACGATCTAATGGTTTGTTGATATAGGGCATTCTGTTGGAGTTGTCTCTCCGGACAGATGGTTAGCCTTTTTGAGTGACCGGGACGCCATACAGAGAGGGTACCGAGCTTCTCACAAAGGTTGTGCTCAGCCCGCAGGTGAGGGCCGTCTCGACATTGTCTGAATCGTTTCATTTATTTTGGCTCAGGGTTGGGGGAGATACGGATTTGATATTCGACCAGATGGCATAATGAGGAGGTTCGTGGTTGCGTCGCTATGATGTGACTCCCGCTGGAATTCTACAATAGTGCGTACGACATGCTGATGATCCCAGGTATGACCGCTGCCGATCTTGTACGTTCCGGAGCTGTTCCAGGTCTCGATTTTGTGGAACCTCATATCAGAGCACGGATCGACATTGAAGGTGAACACTCTTGCCGTTCTTTATTTCAACATACTAATGGACTTTGAAATAGCATCCTACGCTCCTCACCTCCCACGGCAGCTGGCAGACCTTGCATTATTTCATACCGATGAGTCCCTGCAACTAGATCCTGATATGGACTACTCCAAAGTGCAAGGATTGAGCGATGAAGTGAGGGAGCGCTTACAGAGGATCAGGCCCACGACTTTAGTGAGCTCTCTGTTTTGACGATGTAGTGCGATGCTTGATTGATTACACATTAGGGTGCCGCAAAACGCATGGAAGGCATGACTCCGACTTCTGCGATCTACCTGTTGAAGCATGCCAGGAGGACATGGCGAACAACTGGCGCACGAGAACCTATCAGTGAAGCGCCGCAAGTTGGAGCGGTACATTTGGCTGATCACCAGCCTCTTGTGAAGGCTGCAGCTACGTGATTGTCTTCACTGGGCATCGTCAATCACTGTCAACAACGACATCTAATCACCACTCATCGTCCTCGTCTTCTGTTTGCACCAGGATGCCTTATGTCATATACGTCTGAGAAGTACTGCGTATGACAAGCTCCATTGTAAAGAATGATTTCCATGATGATTATCCTCATCCATCCATGGTCTGATTCCTTGGCCCAACTAATTGAACAAGAAAAATGCCCATAGCCGGCGCATGCTCTAGGCAATGCTGCTTATAGCTCAACCATCAGTCTTTCCGGAGAATCCAAGATGCCGTGCATTTGGAGCGCTTTACTATCGCGGGCGAACCATGGACATAAAGAAATCTATATTGTGATACTCCGATAGACCGACATGGGGTGGACGCACTCGAGCTCCATTATCCATTATCCCTCCGCTGCAGAATGTAGTAGCTCGTACCCACAGGTACGATCAGCCCCGATTAAATAGCTACTTTAGGCTACCTTCAAGTCTGCTGACCATGGCGTTGCCTCAGCCAAGGTCGAATTCTTCTTCCGTCACACAAGTCGTGGAATCATTTGATGCGGACTTGGTACGGTCCTGGTCCAGACCACTCCGACCTACCAGCCGAGACCCGGATCTAGCAGGATGTACCGCTGCGACTGATGATCCTAAACCCTAGTGCAACTCTAGGCGCCATTCATCGCCATCAATAGGATTACACTAGTAGGGTGGGCTCGATCGAGGGGATGGAATTTTTGTGGGAATTGTGTGGTGGAATGCACCATCAGGGGCTCTTTCACCTAAGGTCAGAATCCGCGGGGATCTTGCAGACGTCAGTTCATACGCTGCAGAACCCCTTCTTACATTATGTCCTTGAGAGCTGTCAGTGAAAGCATAGTATCTTTGCAACGGTCGCCGAGCCGCCTAAGCCGCTTCATTTCCGTATGCGTGATCTCGTACGTCACGGTAATCAATGTTACCAATGATTGCACAACGCATCCTTGGAACTAGGCTGTTCTAGTTGAGACAATGTGTCCGTCGGATGCACGGACTCTCCGTTCCCCCCGCACGCCAACACTTCATTCATACGTACGTCATCTTCAATCTATCGTGCCCGTTTCCAGGATAATGAAGCAAGACCAGTTACACTTGCAATTCAACAGTGTATCGTCACAAAGTTTCGCCAAATGTCTCCGCCATTAAATGTGTGAATGCTTGCGAACATAGGGTAATGAATGCATAGTATACAATATGAGGAATCACCGTGGCTTGTAATAATTCGAGTAACAAAGAAAGCAAGCAAAGCATTGACAATGCAAATTATGTCGGTACGCTTAAAGTGTCCCCCGGAGAGCATGAGAGGCCCCTCGTGATTAGTTTGTTGCTCGTTCTAGAGCACATCCCCAACAACGGCATAACAATCTACACAAAGAGTCCCATCGCTGCGATTAGAAAAGGCCTCAATCGTTGTTCAACGTAGCATTAGTCATCAAAAGCTTACTTCTGAACACTTTCCACGCAGCACGTTCTGCAGATAGGTCGACCACATCCAGGAACAAGGAGAGCTCCATCGTCTAGGCCGAAAAGCGTGCCTCGAGATTTCGAAGGATGGTCTACATCAACGTCATCCTTTTCTGAAGACTTCTTCCGCTTGCCAGAAGATGGAGAGAGGAGTATATTACAGTTCATGGTAGAGATATTTAAGCTTAGTGCGGCTCGTTTAGGAGATCCGGAAGGTGACGGTGATGGCGACCCTGACAGAGAGGGACAGCGTGTTAATGCCGGTGTTGGCGGGAATGAGGATTGTCGCAACATCGAGGAGCATGTGCGAGAACAAATAGCACATACAACTGATCCACACCTAAAAATTTATCAGGCTTGGGAGACAGACAATTAGAGGAAAGGTGTCCACCCACCTTGCACAAGTTACACCTGCACCTGCACCTGCACCAGACCTCATCGACGCAGATAACACACGGTGGCATGAAGAGCATGGAAAATTCGGGGCTTTATGTGCGCTTGGTGTTGTAGATTGTTCTGCCTTCGAGGTACACGAGCTTGTGTCGTGGCGCGTGGACGATTGAATATGGCTGAGTTTTCTTTTCTTGAATGCATGTTTCCTGCTCGAAGGTACGGAAGACGCGAGAGACAACTGTGGGGTTGGCGCACGCATTAATGCTATCGAGACTGCCAAGCGGCACTCAGGCTCGATGTAGTGTCAGTCAAAGGGCAAACTTGACCGCGGCGTTGTCCAATTTAAAGTAGTTTGAAAGCTTTGATTTTGGGAACACGTGACCATGACTTGGACGCGAGGTAACTTCCTCGACTAGTAGTCTTAGGCGACTTAAGTTGATTTACATACCGTTTGAATATCGTCGAAGGTTCATCACAGGATCCACATTCTGTCTTCACCCCGTAGTGGAACATCACTACCGTTCTAAAGGCCTTTACGTGCTCCTTGGCTCTACGACGGCATTATCGAGTCATCATGTGGTTCCCCCTTAACCTCGGCGTGTGGCAGAGCCGTAAGTGCAAGTCCGAGCCAAGGCTTATGATAACTTTGTTGCATCTGTTACACGAGGGCACAGCCGGCAGACGTGATGATGCAGCGTAACTTATGCCCTCCGATTCGCTGATACCACTCCTGTTAAATTCTTCATTGAGTACTAGGGTTGATTCACGATGAGGTCGTGCTTGGGTGGATTTTCGGGCTATTATCGAACGTGATGGAAAAATCTACGATGCAAAGTAGCCGACGCGTAGTAAAAAGGCGTATTGAAATTGATATTACACTGGCAGATCCCGGCGGCCAGTCTCAGGCTGAGAGGTTATTGCGGTGGCACAATATAATTACGGTACGAAGGTACCGGTGCCACTCCTTTTGCGCGGAGTCGAAGAATGTTTCCAAGTCCCAACTGGCTGGATCAAACGGGACCTTGGCTCGAAGTGATTCCGCACACGCAGTATACACCGGACTTTTGCGGTCTGCATGAACACCACACATGAAGTTCTGGAAGCTGAAAGGAGCCGCAAGATAAGAATCAGTTTTCCGAACATAATTGGTCTCAGCTGGGAAGAAACGTCTAAAACGAGAGCCCTCAAGGTGAATTAGTGAAGTGGGGTGACCTTGAAGCTTGGGCAACTGCATCTCGCAAATCGGGTTCGAGAGTGCGATGGCAGTACAACAGCACATGGCTGCATTCGTGTGCTACACGTTGAAGACCTAGAAACAGGTATTCCAAAGCACCAAAATGCATGATATTGAGTGCGAGGTCCGTGTACAGCTGTTGGGTCAACCAAACATCCCTTCATCAACCCTAGTATAATGTATAAGCACCATCAGAAGACTAATGACATCTTTCCTGCCCAATTGGAAGCCACCCGTGAAGGTGAAACACTCGAAGAGTTCAGACGAGAAAACGTGGACGAGTTTTAGATTTAGAGGGTAAAGTGTAAGGTTAATCGCGACGAATGTAGTGAACTGCGTTCAGGTCGTGGCAATCCGGCGTGTCCAATTCCAAAGCAGCTCGCGATCGTATAGTAAGCCCTGTTCACGGCGACAATTGCTCTCTCTTCTTGCCACTCCAGTCTTTCGAGAACATAATCCACAACTCCGACAAGCATCTTGAGATCGAATTTTGAAGTAATTTGCATGTTTTTCCTTGTGCCGTCTGTAAGGATAGGGAGGAACTATCTATATGGTAGTCCAAAAACAAATGGGAATGCCAAACGAAATTACTCGCAAGGGCAAAAATCATCTCGGGATAGCACAAGTTGCGGTGATAATCGAAGAAGCAGTCAGGATGGCTGGCGAGAACTTGGTCAGAACGGCGTCGATTTGTCGTCGATTCTCTGTCAAGATCACTTTCATGGTATGCCTAGAGAATTTTCTGGAGCTGCGTTAACAGAAACTCAGCAAGTTATTGCAGACTCAATGCAAAGCAGCATTATACGATCTGTTCATTAAACATACATTACCGAATCAACAACACCTTTTGCCAATCCGAACGCCGACCATGACGCATGCAAGATGGCTATGATTTGAGGCGACGAAGGGGAAGAGATAGTAGTCTTGATACCACTGTTATGGTGGATGTTGATAAAGTTTTATCTACTCGCCCTGTAACAAAGTCATATTTGAAGAACATGATACAACCACTCGGAGACAGTGTCTAGACAAGCCCAAAGTGTGAAGAAGCCCACAAGTGGTCAGACCTTGATAGAAGGAAGATACTGGATGGTCATGCCACAGACGATTTTCTTGAATGGCCGCCTCGGATAAGCAGTGTACAACAAGTGGAGAAAGTCACCAGTACTCGAGCTAGTGCAAAACAGAATTTGCCAGCAGAGTTGAATATGATCGCAGATTCTAAGCACAATTACTCGGGCGCCCCAGCGGTTCGGGGTCCTCTTTTGATGAGGTGGAACAGACGTTGGAACAGACGTTGATGATGTTATATGCATTGCTGGTGACCCGACTCGACTTCAAGTTTGCACGCATCACTGAAAACCAACCAGCATGATATGACCATATTTACCTTATAAGGCCAAGCGAATCAGTTTTTCCAATATATGTCTATGCATTGGCTTGTGAGACGCACATCAGGTGCCTAATCTGTGATCTCTTTTGTCTTCTGCTTTGCCCTTTGGTGAACCCATATTAGCCCATATTAGCTCTCTAACTAGTATTCGTATTTCTACACTCCACCATCCAAACCGCCAATCACATTACTGATCTGTAGTATCTTCTTCATTTCGGCTTTCTTCCGATAAACTAATAGGAACCTATATTAGGTTCCAAGCTGGTGTTCTGACTTGTCCAGTTTTCTATCAAAATTATGTGTTGAAATAAGATTTTATATAGCAATCCAGTGCGACCGTAGTTTGACTGTGACTTTGGAGATATTGAGATCACACACTATGAATATTATAGCTCATCAACTATTAGCCAGAGGTATTGTAAGCAATAAGAATAATATGTCAGCATCATACGCCCATACATGCGCCAGCAGCGGTGAAAGTAGTCACGGTACCATTGGACTTCAAGCTTTCAAGATGCATAGTACGATGGCATTCAAGGGACCCATACAGATCAGTATAAAGGAACTATCTTCATTTGCCTAGCAATTATGATGAGATACAAAGTTCTAGTCCCACTACATACACTGCGAGTTCAGCTATGTCGGGCAACAGAAAGCAACAAGGGGTTTTGGTGCGGTGGTAGTCTCTGTTATAGGCTTCGACCGCTCATCAGGGCTGAGGTGGTGCGCAATGCACTGCTCTCGCAGGTCGACTGTTTGCAGCAGCGCTGGAGCGGAGAGGCAGTGAATCATATCCTGTTTTTGTGTTGGTCTGGGGTAGTTGTGAGTGAGTGCGTACGTGTTTGTAGGAAGAGGAGACTCACTTTGAATGTACTCATTGTACATCCAGAAGTATTAGATGGTCGCCACCGGGAACGGCAAGCAGCACTTCTGCAACATCCGCCCGGGCCTCTTCTCGCTTGTTATTTGGCCGTAGCCATACATCTGGCACTGCAAGGCTGTCAACAGCAGGAACAAACCTCCCAGATGAGTGCACACCTGATAGTATCGCAGTGATCATCAATGTCTCGTTGCTACATTTAAACTCTGAACTGATGATCAGCATCTTTGAGAGCTGGGAGCATGCATCAGAACCGTCAGGATGCACCACCAGGACATCCACCTACCTGGGGATCTGGGCGACAGCGAGTGAAGGTTAGAACCCTCATGAGGATGTCAGTAGCAAGGGTGCGTTCGTGAGCGTCATCGACGATGATTGTGGAGTAGCGGCTGAGACCAGGGTCGTGCATGACTTCGTAGAGGAGTATGCTGTCGGTCATGTATTTGAGGAAGGTGGTGCAGGACTCGGTCATTTCTTCGAAACCATCAAGTAACAAACTTGTTTACCAAGTTGGACTAAGAAATGAAGTGAGCTCGGAGTGAGATCAGAATGGTAAAACAAACGGACTGTTCATCTCATCTGCCATGCATTCCGCTACGGCCGTTGTAGCGACTCTGTGGGTCTGAGTACATGCCACAATCTTGTTCTTGGTGTGCAGAAGATCTGAGTATGCGACGAACTCTATAAGTAACAAAAAGTGTCTATGATAAGCGACTGTTCAAAAAGACATGTTTCAAGGGGTGCCAACTCACTGTGTAGTCTTGCCTGGGCTGGTCTCGCCGACAATGATAATTTAGTGTTTGTTGGACTGCGAACGTCAGAGTGAATGGAGTGAGGTATGCATAAAACTAACTACCTTATGGAACTCGGCCATATGTGCTAACACGGGAAGCGTTTTGTGGTATTCAAGGATTTTTCTGGATCGTGCAGCATGGAGCTGATTTGTGAACGGGTTTGTATCGTGTTCCTAAGCGAATTCCTGGGTCAGCCATTCCCGACGTAGTTCTCCTATCGAGGACATACCAATGCAAGGTGCCTTGATCTGCTGGGGTAACGTCTTGGGGAAGACAACCAAAATTCCCCGAGGCACAGTCAATCAGTGCACAAAAAAAACAGATGCTAACTTCTTGAAGTTCGTTGAACGATGGCTTGGAGGCATCATGTGACGCACTGCCGCAACAGTCACACACATCGTTCGCCTGAGTCCAAGTCAGTACTAGTACTATCATGATGTGCATGAGTTCGGACTCTGCACTCCATAGTAGTGACACTTGGTACTAGTAGTAGTAGATCTCAAAGGTTTGAATGTAAAATTAAGGTTAGAGCCACGCTTTATTCAGATTTAAGAACGCAAGAGGTGGCAATAAACCCGACTCAGGTTTATATTATTGCTCAATATAAGTAAATGAAATAATAAGATGACCCTAAAACTTGAAGTCTGGTCCTTCGTCTTCAGATTCCCCGTAATCTTCTGAGCTACAATGTTCATCATCCGAGTCGATCGCGGATGTATCATCGTCTTCATCATCCCATACATCAGATTGACTGTCTTGTTCGTCATCAGTTGTTTCCCCTTCAAGAGCTCGATTCTGTTGGTCATTAACACTGGGCTCGATGATATTGCTCGCGGTAGGTCCCATATCACCCTCATCCAGAGGTTCGTCGTCGTTGCTCGGGTCTCCGACAAAAATATCATCATCAGTCGCATTCGGCAAAACATACTGAATTTGATGCCCGACACCGATACGCGCAAAGCGAGCATACATATCACGATCAGCGAAACTGTATTTGCATTATTAATTAGAAGGAAAGTTTTAAACTACGTCTGAGTCAATGGACTCACATGTTAACATAGAATGCAGTCCAGTCATCTACTTCGCCAAATGGCCGTGCAACTGTGGGGCCATGACGAAGGAGATCATCTGTGCGACCATCAGCAAAGGCTGGTATGAGATGGCAAGCTCTGAGGGCGAGGGAAGGGTCAAGAAAGCCGAATGCAGCGGGTGAATCTGGTATGAATCCAACTTTCGGGAGCCGACCTTCCTTCAAGCCCCACTGATAATGCGGAACTACGCCAAGCCACCGAATCCACAAAAACTCCATTGACTGCGGAGAGCGATTACGAGCATCCGGGCCAACGTGGAGAATCTGTATACAAAAAGCGCCCAAAACATGCGCATACCAGAACGGATGAGGGTTGGTGCCTTGTTCCCTCGACAACATCATTACAGCGCGACTGCACCCTGGCTTCAAAGTGTCTTGATCGCGGCGAACATCATATGTTGTATAATTGATTTGAAGGCGCTTGGCCTGGGAGACTCTACTGAGGTTGTTAATGAACAATATGTTACCTCGTTGGGCGTTGCTGAATTCCCGCTCATCGCCATCATAGTCCAAGCCTAGGAGTCGCGAGAGAAGGTGATCTTTCAGTTTCGGAATGAAATCCTTTGGGCATTGTTAGCAAAGAAACGGTCAGTCAGCTGATGTGTCTTACCTTGATGGCTGGATCGTCCTTGTGTTCACCGAGGTAAGCGGCCAAATTTATGTTGTTGCATTTATTGCCCGATAAAAAATGATGGGTTTCGGGCGGTAGATCACTGGTGTGTATGTCATGAAGGAGGGTTGTGGATGACTGGTGCCGTCGGATGCGAGTGCGCCTTCGTTCCTGCCTAGCTAGCTGCTTTGAAGTATCTTGCTTGTTGGTGCTTCGATATAGCATTTTGATGAGACGATGAGCGAGCTCGCCCTGTAAAACACAAAATGTCAATACTGCCAATATAGCCAAGCAAGAAACGCCTACAATCTGGGTGGTATACGAATCTGTTGTACCAAACAACCTGATGGAAGCAGTGTAATCACCAAGCGCATGTAATTTGTAGGTTAGGATATTAAAGTTCTTGGGACGGGCACCTGACGACCTTGCTTCTCCTCTGGTGGACTGCAAATTAGCATCTTGCCTCCTCTGACGTGCAGCGACTTCACGTGGAAGTTCCATAGCTTGGAACGCTGAACACGTGAACTGCTGAAATCTCCGAAGTTGTTTGCCTAGGGCAGTCAGTGCTTGATCAAGTTTATCTAACGAATCATCGGTGTGAAGGCGGAGTTTAGCCAGGGCATGCCATTCTGCCAGTCGAAAAAGAAGAAGCCGAATAATGTCGTCATGTTCGTTAGGGAACATCCCTTCAAAGGCTGGGATTGCGCACTATTCCAAAAGAGAAGGCAGGTCAGAGTCTGAATTTTGAAACAGTGAAAATGCCAGGCTTACCTGTAAAACATCCTCAAAGTGTCGAGCAGCATTTTGTCGGATATCTGATACATTGGATGGAAAGCGTCGGATAGCACCCCTGCCAAAGGAAGGGATTGAGCGAAAGCTACGATAAGAAGGTTTTCACATTAGAAATAAGCTGATGGTTCGCAGCAGTCAAATGTCTTACCGTTCATTCAGGATAGCTATCCCTTCAGAGTTTATGGCGTAAAGCAGCCTGATAAGATGTTTGAAAACTGATTTAAATACGCCCAGCTCAAACTCATGTAAAAGGTCAACAACTAGCATGGGAAAACAATCGAAACCAAGAGGGCCTAGTCGGTCAGCGAAGGCGTTCTGTAAGTGAGGTAGAATAAGTGTTCAACTGCAATAAAGTAGAGATAGCTTACAAGGGTGGGCACCAGCGAGAACTCTTTCAGAAGGCGTTCTACAGCGGCACCCTTGATTGGAGCACCTGCCTTGTAGACGGCGTTGCGTGCAGCAATGATGGTATCTTTGAGAAATTGGCGCATTCTTGTAAGCCTTCCTGACATATCAGCCCTAAGTCCAATGCGACCAAAATATGACTTTGGAAGGAGACATCGAGGACAGGGACAAACACCCTTATCACGAATTGTCGCAATAAGAACTCTTCGAAGCCTCATTAGCAGTAGCAGAACTGGAAGGGAGTAATCCACGCACTTTTCTGGATAATCCGCAGAATAGGTAAATATCCTAGGAAATACTCGGCGGTGTACCCCATCGTGACACTTGATTACAATACCATTTCTGTACGCATCAAGAAATTCGTCGTCTATCAAAATACGCCAGATGGCATGAAATAACTCGCGCTTGCAGTGGGCAAGAATGTCGCTGTAACTCTTCCTTTTAACTGAGATAATCGATGCGATAAATCGTTTGATTGTTTCGGGTAGCTGCCAAGGACAAATCGAAAATTATTAGCCCAACCGTCCTACATGAAGTGTAGGTATACTTGCAGTAGGAATAAATGCTATGGGGTGACATGCACCAGAAGTAGGGCAGGCGCGAGTGTATTTGGACTGATTTCCAAAATATAGGTAAACCGGCCATGCTGAGGCGTTTCCAAACTGTGCTAAGTGCGTAGAATCCGACCAAAACATTAGCCCTGCAATGACTTTTTCGAGTTTGCAGCCGTCATCTCTCCTTTGCTTTTGCAGGTCGTCATGAGCCTGAATCCACGCATCTGACGTATAGAGTTCATCATGAAGGCGCTGCTCTTGACCAGTTACAGGAGACTTCCAAAAACGCTTGAACGGAGTGAAATGAAACCATTTCGATGCTGCTTCGGAGAAAGCGGCGTGAATCACAGCTGTGAGTGGCCGGTACTGGAATCCGGGGACTGTAAAAACTCGCCCATTCCCATTGAGGTTCTTCTCTCGTGTCGGTACAAGAATCTCTGCAGCCACCTCTTTCCACCCATCCCTTCGGTAGATATCATTAACGTCAAGTTTAGCTTCTGAGGAATCCAAACGCCTCATTTCGGTATGAGCGTTGAAGCCCTTCATGTCCTCGATTTCGAAGTCTTCGGCTAATATGACTTCTTTGACTAGTCGAGTTGTTTGAGCTTCGGACGATTGGTTGCTTCCGGTCAGCATCCAAGTCATGAGGCGCCAGACACTCATGTTTCGCCATGGCCAAGGAGGACCCTTCGGGGAAGATATTGCCTCAGGATTACTACTACTAGGTACACTCGAGTTGGGGTAAAAGTTAGATAGCTGATTTACAGAGACGAATGCATCAGGATCATGGGTCGGGCGATGGCGATACTCTCGTCCAATGCCGAATTGGTTTAGGGATGTCCGGAAAGAGTCGAATACATGGAGGATGACTCGGGGAAGGGTAGATGGAGGAGACTGAGGGATTGGGGGTGGGGGCACAGGAGGCTCGTCACGAAACCGCATAGGCAACCGGCGAGAGCGAGTAGGACGAATGCCTTCGGGAGTAGGGATTGTCGCCATGGATGGTTCGGCCTGAGGCTGTTCGTCCAAAAGACTACGTTCCCACAGCTCCGTCGATGGTTGAAGTGGTGGTAGAGACTGATAAGTTTGAGAGGTGATGGTGGATGGACCCGGGAGTGTGTAACCACTACTGCCGCTGGCAGCAGATGTAGCCGCAGGCATTGAAGTTGCCTGTGCAGGCACATCTGACCGCGACGTGATAGCATCCTCAATGGTGGTCTAATCAAATAAAGATCAGGCAGGCCGCTACGAAACAATACTACTCACTTCAGCAATACTAATACCGAGCTTGATTTTCTTAGCTGCAGGTGCTCCTTGCACGACTTCCGAGGCTCGTTTGAAATGCAACGATTGTTGCATGAGCTGTTGCTGCCAGTGAGAGCAACTTTTGCGATGACGGGTCAGGCCTCCTGGCGCTGAAAATGATCGACCGCACTTCTCGTGGCATTTGAAAAAATCGTTCATCAAAATCGCAAGGAGCAGCAGTGTGGTCAGAAGAAAAACAAAATGATTGAGAATGAGAGTAGCTCTCATTCTCCCTCTCAGTGTGACAAGGCGTATTGAGCGAGGCCAGGGTTCAAGTGGTTGACTATATGGTCCGTGTGAATATGCAAAGCTACTCCGTCACACAACGTGACATTCACCAAATACAGTCACATTGGGGTGAGCAATATGTAAGACAGGTCTGAAATACCACATGAGTAGTTAAGAATACCCCATGAGTATATACAAATACCTCATGAGTAGATAAGAATACCCCATGAGTAGATACAAATACCCCGTGAGTAGTTAAGAATACCCCATGAGTAGATATGAATACCCTGTGAGTAGATACAAATACTCAATGAGTAGTTAAGAATACCCCATGAGTAGATATGAATACCCCATGAATAGTTAAGAATACCCCATGAGTAGTGAAGAATACCATGTAAGTAGTTAAGAATACCCCATGAGTAGATACGAATACCTCATGAGTAGTTAAGAACACCCCATGAGTAGTGAAGAATACCCTGTAAGTAGTTAAGAATACCCCATGAGTAGATAAGAATACCCCTTGAGTATATACAAATACCTCATGAGTAGTTAAGAACACCCCATGAGTAGATACGAATACCCTGTGAGTAGTTAAGAATACCCCATGAGTAGATACAAATACCCCATGAGTAGTTAAGAATACCCTGTGAGTATATACAAATACCCCATGAGTAGATACGAATACCCTGTGAGTAGTTAGAGTAGTTGAGAATACCCCATGAGTAGATACAAATACCTCATAAGTAGTTAAGAATACCCCATGAGTAGATACAAATACCCCGTGAGTAGATAAGAATACCCCGTAAGTAGTTAAGAATACCCCGTGAGTAGTTAAGAATACCCCATGAGTAGATAAGAATACCCTGTAAGTAGTTAAGAATACCCTGTGAGTAGTTAAGAATACCCCATGAGTAGATATGAATACCCTGTGAGTAGTTGTACACTAGCGAAGCTCAGTAGTTGTTAGAAACAATACTACATTGCAAGTACCTAGCAAAGCTAGTGTACATCAGTAAGTGCAAGTACAGGATACAAGATATGAGTATACACACCTGTAAGGCTGGGTATGAGTTCAGCAGGGAATTGCAAACAGATCGACGTAGTTAGAAGACATGTTAGTGATAACACGAAGAGAGAGATGAAAACACTTTAGATGAGGACTTTTTCTGCGAGGCTTTTAGGTTGTACTTGGAGCAGGAATCTGGGAATAGAATTCGCTGGTGAACTACGAGGATACATGGCTGTATAAGTATGTGCAAAGTGGTAAGGGTCCTTGGTGATTCCTGACCAAATGATTATGAGAGGTGGACACAGGGAGTGGTGGCGGTCCTGGCAGGGTAGTGTAGTAGGGATGGCAAATTGAAATTGGGGTGATAGCAATGAAAAGGGTGAAGGAGGGTGAGATTGGCATAAGGGAGTGAAGAAGTCGTGCTGGCTATTGAGAATGATGGTGTGGTAAGAAGAAGTGTTTGTGCATGACTTAAGTTAAGTCACGTGATCGGGAATTGCCACTTTTGTGATGGATAGTCTGTGCGCAAAGGATCAATGATCCTTACACCACCCCACCACTTTGAATATTGACCATACTCGGTCAATCTCCCTATAAATAAAGCTTAAAAACAAATTTCTATAATCTACTGGAACCATTGAAATGAAAGGACAAGACAAAAAAGGAAAGACCAAATGCATCTATAATCATTCTAGCTCAGCATCCATTAATTTGGGAGGGTCGATATACTGTGTGACTTCAAGAGAAGTCAGGGAGTGCGGGTAATATGGTATGAGTTGAAATGCAGCAAATTTGAGGTGTGATAGGGATCTGTCGACTTCTGCAATTTGGTAAGAGCCTCCTTTAGATCTTGAGACGACAATCATAGGCCCAAAATATCTAGGCTTGCACTTGGCGTTTGATGCTGATTTGATTTTTTTGGTCAGAACGAGAACAAGAGTGCTGGGGAGAAAGTCATAATCATGTATGGAGTTAGCGAAGCGTTTTTCGAAGTGGTGGATGGATGCAAAATAACTCTTGAGTATGCGGGCATGAATTTCTGCTAAGTCCTCTTCTCATTTAGCTAATTGGCATGCTTGAATGGCTAAGAGATCCTTGGATGAAATTTGTGCCGTGATCTTGGGCAAGAGAAAGGTCGCTTCAGTGATATCAAAAGGTAAGAGAGGTTCAGCACCATGTGTCATAAAGAATGGTGTATGACCTGTTGCCTTCCTTGTAGTGATGTGATCCGCCCAGAATATGTGGTGTGCAAGCGTTGGCCACAGCGTTATATCCCCATTTCAGGCTTTAACTAGTGAGTCTCGTATTGTCTGATGAGACCATTTGACAATGCCGTTTACCTTTGAATTATAGGCCAATATTCAAATGTGGCAAATATGATATTTGGTCAAGAGCCAATCAAGTGCTGCGATGAATGGAGTCCCATTATCTGTCATGATTTCTTCAATTCCTCCCCATCTGCACAATATCTCTTCAAACAAGAAATTTCCAAGTGTTCATCCCATCTCCTTTCTTAACATCCAAAATTCCGGCCAACTCGTCAGTGAGCAACGTGCTTGAACAATGTAGGAGAGTCCATGCGAGGTAGGCATATGCATAATGTCTGCAAAGGCTTTTTGAAAGAGTGTCGAAGGGATGGATACTGTGGGTGGAATGATTACTTTCTCGACCAAATGAATTTGACACTGATGACACATTTTGATGAACCAGGCTATGTCTTTGTCGAGGGTGGGCCACCAAAACCAATTGGAAATCGTCCTTCACATGGAATAGAGGCCTTTGTGACCGAGCTTATCGTGGGTCTCTGTCAGAATGTGCACTCTATCTGGTTTGAACATGACTAAGTGATGGCGCCCTCCAGGGTCTTTACGCCATAGACACTGTCTTTGGATGAAAAAGTGCCGTGCTCATTTGGTGATTTGGGTTCAATGTGTGTCTGACAGGGTCTAGGGGAGAGTGAAGGTATTGAGGAAGGTTTCGATGATGTGGAGCTTGTTATCATGTTGATGGGAGGAGTTGTTGGTGGGTATTTCAAGGGAGGGAGTGTGTAGTTGTTTGTCTATTGCTGAAGTCAGGGTAAGGTGCATGTCCGTGATTTCGATGAGAATCTGTGCTAAATCTTCCTCACTCCAAATCATGCATCCCAAAACTTTGTCTAACTATTCCTCCACTTATTTGGGCATTTTGTCTACATCTCCTTCATCTGCCAGTGTCTTGGAGCATTGAGACAACCTGTCTGGACCAGCGTGCCTTTCTCCTGGTACATGCTGAAGTTTGAAGTTGAATAACAAGATCCCAGTGATCCATCTGTTCACTGTGGCGTTTGGATGTATATTGGGATTTCTAATCATGCCCTTAATATATTTTGCATTGAGCTCGACTGTGAACATTTTAAGACCTATGAGCCAGACTTTAGCTGCACAAAGTGCGTGAAAAAGCCCATATAATATGATTTTTGCCTGAGAGTACCGAGCTTCATGTTCATTCCAAGTGATTGAACTGAAATGAGTGGGACAACAACATCCTTCGGTGTCGATGTAAGGAACATCGCGTCTACCCATTGATTTTGAGGTCCTACAGGCTTGAACTCCAATGCTCGAATCACCACATCCAGAGCGCATGCTTTAGCGCACTTGCGCGCCTCGCGCCTATCTCCACACACCTGTCTGCCCCTTGTCCTTGCTGATTTACTGGTAAGTTGTCTCAATTGCTACGAAAGTGTTCACTTCAGACCCGAGCGCGCACCTTACATATAGTTACATACATACTAATTACTCGGGACCATGCACTATTCAGCTCAGAACTGCACGCATTTGCACTTATAGATACAGTATATAGAGACCTTACTGGACTTTTAGTTCACACACTTCGCACACTCCCCACTCCTTAGCCATAGTTAGACTCTAAGAGTACCAAATATACGATTGGGTTATCGTGTATCCGTGCTCACGACGACTCGTGCGTATAGAACATAACGTGCACTGCACCTTTCGCGTTCCCCGCACCTTAGAGCACCCCTCCTCGTTACTAGAGAGTCCCTTGCCCATATTCCGAGGTTCTCCCTCTCAGTAGCTGTCCTACAGGTTGAGTATATACCTCACGCCCGGGTCTTACTGCAGAGATTCCCCAAAACCCATAATCGCCTTTTCATCCCTGTAGTTAAGCCTCACCCTTCATCGAGTTGATATAGAATCCATCCACAAGTGATGTATGATGAGTCAACAGCTAAAATCACTTTGAGGGAGGATGAATAATCAATAGGGCGGATTGTAGGTGAATGACTGATGGCGTGTTTGAGAGAATTCATGGCTGCTTGTGTTCCCTCGTTCCAGTTAAACTCAACATTATTCTTTATGAGGTCTGTAAGAGGTCGAGCGATAGCTGCATAATTCTTGATCCAAGTATGAATAGTTCCTGCCATTTTGAGGAAGGCATGTACTTCGGTTTTGCTAGTGCATGCGGGCCAGTGTACTATTTTGATACTTTGGACTCATCAGGGATATGTCCGTTGTATGTACAGCTTTGTCCAACAACAATAACTTCTGGTATGCACAGAAATAGTTTCTTTGCAGATACTGTAGCTCCCATGTGCTTGAGATGATGCAGAACACAATTAGCATCTATGCAATGCTCCCAGACAAAATTTCTGATTCCTAGATTCTCTTTGAGGACTTCATAGGAACCATCAGGTAGCTCGTATCAAGTGTGAGGTCCTAAGACATTGACATTGTCTTGGAAGTTCGGTGCGACTTCGATTTCGTCTTGCAGGATGAAGGCTACATCAGTCTGAAACACCGTGGGTGAATCAGTCCAGCCTTGGGGTAGGATGGTGAGTTGAAATGTGCCGAGGGGGTCTGAAACATGGTAAGATCACAGGATTTGTCAGCAAGGGCTCAATGGTCAAATCCAATGAAGAGACCCATCATCGAGTATATAGCTCATCCTGTGCACTGTTCCGCAAATAACTCCACACAGGGCATGGTTGCCGCATCTTTGACAGTAACAGCATTTAGTGGCTGGAGATCATGTACAATATGTACAGAACCATTCTTTTTAGCAACACAAAACCACCTTAATTGATATGAGCTGTTAGATGCTTCGTAGACTCCTGACGTGATTTTTGACTTAATGAGTTTGATAATCTCATCACGAATGCTGGGGGGGATTGGTGGCTGACGATGGACCCAGGGCATGTGCTCGACAGTAGGAATAACAACAGGTGGGAAATAATCATCCTGAAAGTGTCCTTTTTTGGACTCATCCCAGGCCAGGGCATACTCATTATTTGTCAACACCTGAGCCACAAGTTTGTGCTCTTCTGGCCATAGGAACTCATTCCTAAATACTCTGAGCTCATCCATTCATTCCTGGGTGAGTCGTTTGCCAGGTAGGAAGTCAGGGGGTACAGTAGATAAAGAAGAAAGTAAGAGGACAGGGTCCTCCAGGAATTGGCAGACGATGTGTGCATGGGCCAGCATCGTAGTAGTGACTGGCCTGATCTTGTTTGCCACCTTTTTAGAGTTTGCAAGAGGGGTATTAACAAGGGAAGAGGTGGGTGATTGGTTAGGAATTGCTAACGAGGGTGGACTAATCTTAACAAAGGTGTTTCGTTCCTGAGGGTTCTTAGAGGGGAAGGCATTCGTATTGAAAATACTGCGTCCTTGAGGGTTCTGAGAGGAGAGGATGGGGATGGGAGAAGTGGATGATTTTATCACGTTGTAAATATCTACCACGCTCATTGGTAGGCTGGTACGACCTATCGTGCTGGAACCAAATGATTTGATCGCATTGTAAGTATCTACTGTGCTCGTTGGTAGGCTGGTATGACCTATCATGCTGGAACCAAATGATTTGATCTCATTGTAAGTATCTACTGCACTCATTGATAGGTTGGTACATCCTGTCATTTCTGGTATAGATTGCTGAGGAATGATGGAGATTGCTGCTGTCAAGGCAAGCAATGGGTGGGGCCAAGCATGTGGGGTGGTTGAAACCTTTTGAATGTTAGTGGGGTCCATAGGGTCATGCACTGATATGTATACTCCTTTGGTGTCCTCATTTTTCAACAATTGCACCAGATGCTGCAAAGGTCGTCCCAGCAGCAGACAGTAAGGTGCATTTGGTACCACATAAGCATGTGCCCAGGTTTTGATTCCTTCCACATCTATTTCTAACATCTCGATGCATCCAGCCATCTCTTGTGATGTTCTGTTTGCCATTTTCATTTTCATGCAGGCCTCCTGATTGATTGGTGCCTCAGTCTTCCTCCAGATGTCTTCCCGGATGATGATGATTTCTGAGCCTTTGTTGAGTAAACCCAGCTCAGAGTGAACACTGTTGAGTGTGACACTGATTTCATGCAGGGGTGTGGCATGTTCTACTTGTATGGGGGCAAGGGAAGCTACAGTTTCTGATGATAGTGCTGCAGTGGTTGCAGGGACTTGGTGCATATGGCAGTGCTCAACTGCCTCCTTCCTGAGCTCAGGGCTGATTGCCAGGAGATCTGCAATGGTTAGATGGGGTACCGTTATCTCTAAAATCCCTTCAAATATGCGCTGAACTGCATCTGGTGTGGCAGCCTTTGATTTATAAGTGAATGCTGGGGGTTTCTTAGGTTCTATTAATGGGGGTTTAGGGTCAGCTTTGGCTGGGTACGTTGTGGAGGGCTTGGGATAAGGTTTTCCACTGGATTCAGCTGAAATTGAGCTAGATGCCTTGGCTTTAGACTGGGTGACTGCATTGACATCCGATTGGTAGTCTTCATCCGAGGAGTCTTCAATGGTGACTATGACATGGTTCTCGACGACAGGTTTGCATTGAAGGAAGTATGATTCTGAGATGAATGCTGAGGAAGGGATATCAGCAGGGGGTTGCTGTGCTAATTCTGGACATGTATTGGCAATGGGGAGGGCATTTGCTCCTGTGGCGATGTGACAAACACATTAGTGCTGGGCGGATATTGAATAAATTCCCATAACTGGCCTTGCTTGTCGCGCACCTACGTAGAATCCGGTCCGATGTCAGTATCGTGCTCCCCCATGTCCTGTCTATGCCCGCTTACCTCCACTGGTGCGTCAATTCCCATTGATTATCATCGCTAAAGCTACTGGCGCAGGCCTTATTACATGTATCCCCATGTCGCGCAACGCCAATCCTCCATTTTACCTACAGATACGACGCGCCGCGCTTACATCGCTACAGGTTTCACCTACGCCTTCCATATATTCACGCACTACGATATAAGGACCAGCAGTAGATAGTTCTTACTGACTTCCCCTTCCTGCGGGCAACTGTCGTATAGCGGAGTCACCTAGTAGTTTCATAGTTTGCGCAATCTTCAAAATCTATTGTTCTTCTGTGTCCGCGCGCGCTATTAAGTTCCCGCAGTCGTGCGCTACTACTCAGGACCCTCACCCTCGCAAGGCCGCGCTTATAACCTGATAAAGTTGCGTCTAGCGCCAGCTCATTGCTTGCCAATATCTGCTCCTCCCTGTAGTTGCGTTTAGCGCCAGCTCATTGCTTGCCAATACCCGCTCCGCCCTATAAGCGGTATCTTGCACCAACGTATTGCCTGCCAATACTCACTCCACTCATATTGCCGCGCCTTGTACCAGCGGGTTATCTAACATATCCTTGCCCACCGCAGTTCTCAAAATCACCCGCCAACACGCTACTTAATTACAGGCTTACTCAGTGCGCTATCGCTGTCGGGTTGCCATAAGGTCGCTATAGGTCACTAAGTCCTTAAGTTTCAGCTTCCCTTGCATTTAAGGATAAGTGGGACTAGTCTATTCAGTCTAGTAAAATTTATTCTTTCACAGCAAGTACTGGGGTGATGGGTATGGCATATCTGAAGTCGATAGCTTGTTTGAATGTTTCATTCCCGAATCTATGTATATGCGACTTGTCAGGGTAGGCAAAATACTGTCCGTCTCAAATGATGCATCCTGTCTGTAAATATTCTCTGGCAGTTGAGCAATTTCGCATGACATGAGATCCTCCACAGAAGAAACAGGTAGGGCTGGGTTCAGAACTTTGAGGGTGCGAGGGGGGCAGTAGGGGAAGATAGGTCAATGGATCCTGAGCTATGGTGCTATTGACTAAACACTGCATTCTCAGGATTGGCCAGGCTTGGGCCGCTGTTGGTGCTAAGCCTGCAAGATGCATATAACATCCTGCATATGCAGCATCAGTGATGTCAAGTCCATGCATCCTTTTTGCTAACTCTTCCACTTCGTCCATAGCTGACTTGGAGGAGACTACCGGTGGGGGGTCAAAGGTGACACATTTTGTCTGTACTTCTCATCTTACATCTCCCAAACAATACTGAGGTGTTGACATGGAACACAACAATGTAAAGTATGAACAATGATGCTTAGCTAATGGTACTGGAGGATTAGCATGCGGGAGTGTCCATATGTTGCAAGAAGTTGAGAAGTAAGTGAAGCATATGGCATCAAAGGTGCAAGATAATGATAGCGCAAGAATGGAGATTCTGAAGCCAACAGTAGTTAGAGTAGTTAAGAATACCCCATGAGTAGATAAGAATAACTAGTAACAGTGAAATTATTGTGCAAACAAGCTGGGCAGCTTGTAGACATTGTGTTCAAGAAAGAGAAGAGTCTGATGTCAGAGGAAGATGCTGCCAAACAGGATGCATGCTTGAAGTGGATATGCAGAGAGGAGGAGAGAAAAGCTTTAGGGCCCGTTCGGCAACCGTTCATTTGCGTCCGTTTCATTTGTTTTTGTCCTGTTTGCAGTCCATTTTCATTTGAAACGGAAAAATGTGTTCGGCAATGTGTTTAGTTTTGCTAGATATCTGTCACGCTGCATAATGCGGTGTCGCACTAGTACTCATTTGCTTGCTCTAGTCAATCAAATATCCCACTGTCCCTAGCTCTGTCAACTACTACCAGTCTACTACCATGGCAATATCTCTCTCAGTCAGATACCAAGGAGAACATCAATTCACTGCAGGAGCCTCAAGATCAGGCTGTCAGTACCAGGAAGATTCCACAGAATGCAAAGTGGCTCTCGGGAGATGATGCAACACTCCTTGACTCTCTCAAGACTTTTTGCTGATGGAAACTCAGCTGATAATTGCACCTTCAAGTCTGCAGTATTTACAGCTGCTGCTAAGGCCCTCAAAGACAGCCACAAAACCAGTGGGGGTGCTCCGAAAACTTCGAAAAGTTGCTCGCGTTGTTGGGCCACTGTGAGTAGCATTTTTCCTCCACTTTCATGCTGATTTATTGTTTATAGTTGAAGGCCAACTGTCTTGTTGTCCAAAAACTATGAGAGCTGTCTGGATTTGGATGGGACGAGACGAGAAAGATTGTTATTGCCAGTGACAAAGTGTGGGATGATTACCTTGAAGTAAGCTTTCATATTTCATTCATTTCTTGACTAAATTGCTGTTTAGGCTCATCCCAAAGCCAAGGTTTGGCATTTGACACCATTTCCCCTCTATGATGACATCATTGTGCTCATGGATGGGTGTCATGCCACGGGTGATGGGGCACTACACATCAATAGTGTTGGACACGAGACAAGCCCTCCATGGCCAAGCACACTTGTTCTCAATGACGAGGATGATGTCTTTGTAGGTGAGGATGGTGAGTCTGAATCAGCTGACGAGAAAGTGGTATGTACATCTACTTGCTTGCTTCATTGTCTGACTTGAATTTACACCAGTCTGCACCTATTTCGCACACTCCACGTGTTCCAAAACGCGGACGTGCTCCTTCAGTATCACCAACTTCAACCGGAGTCCATAAAAAATGTTCCCATGCAAAGCTGACTGGTCCTGCAGCAATTCTTGGAGTAGCGGATGCTCTCGAGTCTGTTGCTATGTCTTTCACTACTCCTACTAATTTTCTCGATGATGTTCCCAGTACTCCGAAACGTCGTATTAATGCCATCCAGGCTGTTTGTACTGATGCTTCCTTATCTTCTGACGAACGTGCCAAGGTTGTTGCTCTATTTACCAAGGATGTAGCTATTGCAGATGCCTACACTGCCATTTCAGATGTCCCTCTCCGTTCTATGTACATTCATCTTGAACTCGGAAAAATGTAGACAGCTTTTCCTAGTTCTCGTTTGCAGTATACTCAATATACTGAGCCCACATTGCTTCTGCTATATCATCGCGTTTTTGTCCTGCCCTTGTCCTTTCTGCTGGCGCGATTTGATGACCGAAATCCTCTGGTACAGCCTGAACAGCCTGATTAGTGCCCACCTCTCTCTCCTCATCTCCTTCCTCATTATCATCTGGATCGTGAACACGGATGAAATTGTGTAAGACACAGAGGGCAGGAACCAGCTTTGTCTGTACCACAAGGCTGTATTCTGGGGCAGCAACCATTAGCTGGAATCGACGCTTCACCACACCAAAAATGTGTTCAATAACATTCGGGCCTGGGCATGTCATAGGTTGAATAGTTCTTGGCGATTCTTTGGTCTAGTTATTTTTCAGCATTTTTTAAAACGGTTGATCAATAGAAAAAAATCATACCTTTGACTTGAACGGCCCTATTCCTTGAGGTGATAGCGTACACCACGATATGGAACCAGGAGTGAGTCACATAATGGAAAACCCTGCATCAGCAAGGTAGCAGAGATTCGGGGGGGATGGGAAAGTCAGTTTGCTGAGCATCATTGTATATGCGGCTGTCAGCTGCACTTCCCTCCCATCCTGCAAGGACATATGAAAAGCGCATGTCAAATGTGCATGCAGCGAGGACATTTTGTGAGAGGTTGGCCCTTTCGATTGCGGTAGTGAGCAGTCAGGGCATCATTGGGAACAAAAGTATCAATGTGCGTCCCATCAATTGCGCCCCGACAGTGCTGAAAAAATGGGTAGAGCTTGGGATTACTGCGAATCTCAGGGGGACTATGTCATTGGGTGGTAGGTTGACATAGCGCTGATAAAAGCGTGGTGATACTACCATGTCTAGAAGACAAAGAAAAATCCTAATAATATGGTCACAGTGATAAATTAATCCTGCTGCATTTTAAATAGTAATATTGGGCACTCACTT
>JABBWL010000556.1:0-27029 GCA_016758765.1 Suillus cothurnatus | reverse complement strand
TTCCACCCTCCTGAGGAGCTTTCGTTCTCATCCACTAATGACCACAACACTCGAACTCCCTCGCCATCCTCTACAACTCGTCCCCATGTCCTCATCAATATCCAAACATCCTCTTTCAGTATTGGATCTGCTACACACCCATTTTACTAAGGTGTGCATGAAGGGAATACAGAGAGGGGAGGATGGGTGAAAGGAGAGAGGCGAAGAGAGAGGGCGAAGGATCGATTGATAGCAGGAGGGTGTGAAGTGTATGGAGGGATGATGATGGGGTAGGCAGAAGGTGGCTTTGACCTGATTCCCTATGGTCATGTGAGGTCTCATCGGAAATTTTTAATAGGGGGTTGTGTAAATGGGCAAGGCTATGCTTGCCACAAGCGCATGGTGTGCAGCACTGGAGTCCAGCATGCGTGCGAGAGTAAATGCTGCGGCGCGTTTGAATGCGGGGGGCGTTATTGGTGTCGAGGCAGAAGAAGAGGAAGGTGGAGACACGAGAGCAAGAATGCGCGGTATTATTGTTTGAAAGTAATGCTGAAACAGTATTGGATCAGAAATACATTGAAATCGATTTGACCCAACCACCACACCTTGGGTTGCATCCCTCGAGGGTACTGTTTCCTAGCACGCGTGCAACGTGCTCCAGCTTATCGAGTTCTGGTTCGTCTTCCGAGTCGAGATCACCAAATACAGCAGCACAGAGAGCACCTACACCACCTGGGCGGAGGAGGTGCTGAGTGAGGAGGGAAGAACAGAGTTTACGGACGTGAGGTGGTGTTGGTGAGGAAGGGGTGGAGAGGACCGTAGCAAGGGATGACATGAGTTGAGGGAGGGGGATGCTGAGGGCACACATTTTGTGGGGAAATAGATGAGACTACGAGCTACGATCGCTGTGAAGTACACGCACTAAGTGAGGAGACGGAGGACGAGCGGGGCGGAGAGGCTCGACGGGCTCACTAGGTAACCATCCGAGGGCCATACTCGGGCGTAAACAAATCAACCGCATGTCTTGACAGTAGTGTGCTGCTAATGAGCGTCTGAGGTGGCGTGCTCTTTGGGCCATTTGGGAACAAGAGACCCATGAGACGTAAAAGCAGGTCAGATAGTGTAGCGTGATCGGCCGGCGTGTTCGTAAGGTCGATGATTTTTGGGGTGCCAGGAATTGGTTTGGATGAAAGCGAGGAATGAGACGCGTGTAAAGTGTTCCGGTTCCCCAGCGAAAGATAAGAGACATAAGGGTGCGGAGTGTGTTGAGGTCGCGAGTCCCTATTGCTGGTGCGCTTTTCAGATCACCTTCATGAGAGAGATCTGGCTGGTCGAGAAGAGACTGAACGCGCTCTACAACATGCAAGCACATTGAGCAGTTTCAAGCTGGGCATCCTCCACCGTATCAAGGGAAGGAGCGGATGATCCGAATGCTTGGTGGTATTGCATTAGTCTACGCACAAGTACATTTTTGAGATCGCGTTCAGTAGTGCCAGATGTGTCGAGGAGAAATGAACCAGAATGCAAGACGTTTACGAGCTCTTCTTGTGCCTCCGTCATCATAGTCAAGAATAATAGTGAGCTCGGCGGTGCCGAGATCTGAGTCTACACGAGTAGATCACATGACTTTGACTGATAAAATTCAATGACTTACTTAAATTCTTAATCAGTGACCACGACATCGCCGCTGATCAGTTCAACGATGAGCAAACTTAACGCAGGGGCATTCGAGTTCGTTCCAGGTCGCCCATTCGTGCTACCTCAGAAAAGTCCAAACCCCTCCTTCCAAACCTCCCCTCGAGCGCCCTCTCCCAACAGAAGCTCCACCCTCCAGCCCCTACCATCACCCTAAACATCGGCGGATCGAACCCTCCTGCTGTTCCTAAACCTGCCCCTGCCCTTCCACTGTCCCTGCTACTGCCCCACAGTCAAAACCTGTTCTGCCACCGACTGTATCTGCGTGCACCGCACCATCACGATCTTCTCTCCTGCACCACCTACTAACAAGGTCTTTTCCACTGAACGAGCCAAGACAGACACAACATCTATTGCAAGGGAAGTCCAGGCTGCTGCAGACCAGGAAGTCCTTAAGGATCTTTTCGGCGATGGTGCGCATCGTACCTTACTGTCCTTCTCTCACGTAACTGTACTCATATATTTATAGTCAAAGAAACATCTTAACATCGTCTTCATCGGCCATGTAGATGCTGGCAAATCAACTCTCGGTGGGAACCTCCTATATATCTGCGGTGGGGTTGATAAACGCACCATGGAGAAATACGAGAAGGAGGCAAAAGAAGCTGGCCGTGAAACGTGGTACCTTTCCTGGGCTCTCGATAGCACACCTCAGGAGCGCTCCAAAGGGAAAACCGTTGAAGTCGGCAGAGCCTATTTCGAGACATCCTCTCGAAGATATACCATTCTAGATGCTCCAGGCCACAAGACTTATGTTCCGAGCATGATTAGCGGTGCTGCCCAAGCAGACGTCGCAATCCTTGTCATCTCCGCACGCAAAGGTGAATTTGAAACCGGTTTCGAAAGAGGTGGCCAGACCCGCGAACACGTCATGCTCGTTAAGACTGCCGGCGTCAGCAAAGTGGTCATCGTCATCAACAAGATGGATGATTCGACTGTCAACTGGGACAAGGGTAGATACACTGAGATCAAGGACAAGCTGACACCGTTCGTAAAGTCTGCTGGCTTCAATCCCAAGACGGATGTCACCTTTATACCTGTGTCTGGATATACGGGGCAGAATCTAAGGATCGCGTAGCAAAGTCTATCTGCTCATGGAATGAGTGTGTGGTGTTTTCTTTGCTCCATGTATATGCATGTTCATGTTCGCCTTGTAGTGGCCCCTCCTTCCTCGAACATATGGACCACATGCCTATGGTCGACCGCAAGGTCAATGCTCCTCTCATGATGCCCGTCTCCGAAAAGTATAAAGACATGGGTGCCATCATCGTCGGCAAGATCGAATCCGGACACATTCGCAAGGGCGACTCTCTAACCCTCATGCCGAACAAATGCGCAGTTGAAGTCGCTGCCATTTATAATGAGATGGAAGAAGAGGTTCCCAGTGCGGTCTGTGGTGACAACGTGCGCGTGAGACTGAGGGGCGTGGAGGACGAAGATATCAGTCCTGGATTTGTTCTCACAAGTCCGAAGTCTCCTGTGAGAGCGGTGAGGCGATTCGAGGCGCAGCTCGCAATTTTGGAACACAAAAATATCATCTGTGCGGGGTACTCGGCTGTCATGCACGTGCACACACTTTCCGAGGAGGTTACACTACCTGTGAGTGCGGCGTGTTTTACTGGTTTATACAGTTCTGACGTGAGTAGGCTCTCCTACACTACTTGACAAAGCCACCGGACGCAAATCGAAGAAGCCGCCTCAATTCGCAAAGAAAGGTGGGTGCACCATGCATAGTATGATCAATTCTTGCTGATGTTTCTTCCTCATCCATTTTCGTTGTGGCGCGAAAAATTACTCCCGTAACAACCATCTCCGCCCCTCCTGCACATTTTTTGTAACCATGTACCACTCTGTTACGGTCTTTAGGCCAAAAAGTCGTTGCGCTCATAGAGACGACTCTCCCCATCTGTGTCGAGCGCTTCGTCGATTACCCTCAACTCGGTCGCTTCACGCTGCGTGACGAGGGTAGGACAATTGCTATTGGAAAGGTGCGTTTTTGTATATCAATTGACTGTTGCACGCAAACTTTGATTTTCCTTATTTTTCACTGATTATTTCTCGGGTTTTTTTTCCTCGGGCACATTATTAACCGACATCATAGATCACGAGACTTCATGACGATCGCGTCGATGAAGTCACAGAGGGCGTGGCACACGTGTCGGTTACCGCGTAAGGTGCTTGCGTGTACTTACACGTATGTATTCTATGTGATATCATTATTGAACCGTAGCTCACGTTCCACCATCCTTCTCACAATACGTGTCGCATTTTTCGGCCCTTCTCTGATCCCTACATCTTTAATGCAAACATGGCATATTCCAGATAATCGTCCATACCGCGTTCCAATAGATTGAGGGGGTACGATACCAAGAAGGAAATCAAAAATCCGGCAGACTCCCTAACAGTTGCAGTCTGTCAGTAGTTATAATAGAACTACAATGTGTTTGTTTGTTGTGCTTTCAATGCTTCCATTTATTATGTACTATCATGTAGTCGTGTGCAAGTTTATTGTTCAGTTACGACCACAGATTGACCACCAACATTCAGGTCGTCTCAAACGCGCCAATCACGTGACCAAAAGCTCATTTGCCTTCCTTTCTGGTGCAGCTAGTTCTTGATCATACGGCCATGACGCTCAAACTCAAGCGGACGAGCCATTCCCCTTCTCCATTTTCATGGGATGCTCTCAGCCCACCACGCGCGGGCTCTCCAAATGCGCCCGAAGTTACCGGTCTACCTCCTCCGCCAACATCATGGCTTTCTGCTCGCGACATGAAAATATTTGGTGCCCAACCACTACGTGCTGACATCGGCGTTGTGCGTTGCGCAGATTGCGACAAGCCTATCTTACGTAGCGCGGTTTCCGAACACATCAGTATGTCATGGCTTTCTCCAACTGATAGATATTTAGCTCATGCGCAGTCAGGCAACTGTAATGACATCCGTTCAGGGAAGAAATGGGTAAAGGGCAAAACGGCAGATAGCGAAGGTACTGTGTCTTCATATATTTTCCTCTCATCATATATAACCAGCCCCATCAAGTTGAGCCGAAGAAAGGCAAGAAGCGGGCTGCAGACGGCGAGGACGGGGATGAAGCCGGCGAACCGTCTAAGAAGAAGACAAAGATCACAAAGGGGCGTACTAAAGGCCCCGTGGACTATGACAAGCAGTGTGGAGTGATCAATGATAAAGGCCTCCCGTGTTCGCGCTCCCTCACGTGCAAAGCTCATTCCATGGGTGCGAAGCGCGCTGTTCAGGGTCGCTCGAAGGCATATGACGAGCTTTTGTTGGAGTGGAACCGTGCGAATAACCCAAACTGGGTAGAACCGGTAAAGAAGGAGACGAAAGCAGAGAAGAAGGAGAAGCGCGAGAAGGAGAAGGCGGAGAAGAAGCGGCTTGCGCAGGAGGCTGCATTAGCCGCTGGACTGGAAGGGAAGGGCATACCGAAGAAACCCGGCAGGAAGGCGAATATGTCCGGTACAGCTGCCACACAACTGGACGTCGATGAGACTGCTGAAACTTGGATGATCTTGACTCAGAAGCAGAGGTCGACTCGCTGGTGAAGGCCGTGCAGAGTGCGCAGGCGCGTGGAATCATTGGAGTGCCATTAGCTGTCCCATCATCAGAGAGTTCGTGGTTCGTATTGCGGAGGGAGCGCCTGCGAAATTGCCGAGATCTGCTTGTGAATGCGCTTGTTCCGCCCAGCGGACGTAGTAGCATCGCAGCGACTGTGTCTAACATGGCACTTGGTAGATGATGTGGTATCACCCTCCCGTTGTCGCCCATTTATATCATCTACAGCATATTATTCACGGATTACTAGCTGGGACATTTCATCGTACCAATTACTTGGTTTATTTCTCGAGCTATCATTATTGTCGTTCTTAGCATATATACACGTGTAGCAGTACTCAAATCTTCACGAAGTTCATGAAATAATTCTTGCCAAGTTTCTCATTGGGCATCACGTGAAAGCAATCATCTCACCCTTCTCCATCACTGCACCCACTGCCTCGTTTTCCAACGCCCGCTGCTGTTTCTGCCTAGTAACTGATCATAACTAACATATAATATAGGTCTTTCTCTCACTACAGAGTAATAGCAGTAGAGTGTTTCTAGATTACTGGTACATCCCATCATACGCAGCTCCGCAGACGCCGCTACACACCTTCCCGATTTCTAGCATTTGAGTTTGAACCTCCTACCACTCACCGCTGATGTCAGAACACGAGCAGTACCTCGCAGTCCTCAAGGCCTCTTATGACTACCAGCCCCAGTCAGAGGACGAGCTTGCAATCACTGAGAACCAAATCGTCCTTCTCCTTGAACGTACTGATGATGAGTAAGTAGTTATAGCATGCTTTTGGTTTATCGCTCATGCCATGCGAAGTTGGTGGAAGAAGTCAAGATAAAAGGTGAATCACAGGAGGAAGATAGTCCATCTGGCCTTGTCCCTGCTGCCTATGTCGAGCAGGTACGTCTTATACCCTTACGTTATTCACGGCTTGTCTGATAGACACATGCGGGTACTAGGCTGAACACACGTCTCTTGTTAAAGCTATCTATGACTACGATTCCGCTGCACCCGGAGAGCTGTCTATCAAGGAGGATGAGGTTTTAATGGTCTTCGACCGTGAGGAAGATTGGATACTCGTTCAAAGCAAGGAGGGCGGCAAAGCTGGTTTGTACCAGGGAACTATGTTGAAGAGGTATGTATCTGCGTTGAACATGTG
The DNA here is from genome assembly GCA_016758765.1 of Suillus cothurnatus. Lineage (NCBI taxonomy): Eukaryota > Fungi > Basidiomycota > Agaricomycetes > Boletales > Suillaceae > Suillus > Suillus cothurnatus. The sequence goes on along the minus strand of JABBWL010000556.1, from coordinate 20,622 downwards.
GGTTCATATTCATCTCGCACGTAGACAACTGGCGTGGAAAGTACACCAGCGCCAGCTTCTGTAGCACCTCGAATTATCATTCCGCCATCGGTACGTTGATAATTTAAGAAGTTAACGAAGTTTTTCATTGACAAACTCTCTGCAACATACGTAGCCTGAACCTCCAGCTCGTCCCTTGAGCGTGTATGTGGACCCTGCCGACCGAGTTGCCCAGTCCAAAGCCCAAGCTCGTGTGAGCGACGAGATCAAGACCTGGTCGGTATCTGAAGTGGACAGAAAGGCAAGAAGAAAGAAGGGTACTCTCGGAGTTGGCAGTGGCTCCCTCTTCTTCGCAAGCGAATCAGACAAGGTATGCCCCAATTCATCTGCCGTTTGTATCATCACCTTCCGAATTGAGCGATCGATGGCATAGACTCCAGTGCAGAAATGGCAAATATCTGATGTTGGGGACATATCCGTGGAGAAGAATAAGCACGTGCATATTGACATGGGCGGTCCCAATGCAACAAAGCTGCACTTCAATGTTGGAAGCAGAGACACGGCTGATGCTGTTGTCGAGAAGCTGGAGACCTCACGTACACTTGCGTCCGCCGAGCAACGTGCAGTCGTATCTCCGACACCGCGCTCGGAGGGTAAGCAGCCCGGTGAGGAAGAACGGCGCTTCTGTGCGCTTTGCAGAGGAATCTCCTGCAATTATACCGCCACGCGAATCCTCAGAGGAGGAAGAGGAAGAGACAGAGGAAGATGTGCATGATACTGGTGATGGCGAGCCTGCCGTCGCATTATATGACTTCGAAGGCACGGGCTCAGATGAATTAACCGTGGAAGAGGGTGAGCGGCTCTGGATCATCGAGAAAGAGGGCGAAGAGTGGTGGAAGTGCAGAAATGAACACGGGATTGAGGGAGTTGTACCCGCGTCGTATCTCGAGGTAAGTCGTAAATTACCATAAGAGTCATTCACTGACATCATACTTAGAGCACTGGCGGAGCATCTGTCACTGCTGAGCCAGAAGACGACGGTGCTGCTGCCAAGCGCGAAGAGCAAGAGCGTCTCGAGGCCGAAAGGAAAGAGAGGAGGAGCGAATGGAGCGTGAGCGCACGGAAAAGGAGCGGAAGAAGAAGGAGCAAGAACAACGCGCAAAGGCTGCCGCAGCAGCGGCAGAGGCTGATAGGAAGCGACGCGAGAAGGAGGAAGCTGCCGCTGCTGCCGAAGCAGAGCGTAGGAAGCGTCAGGAGGCTGCAAAGCGTGCTCAACAGAAGGCAGAAAGGGGTCAGAGCTCGTCGCCGTAGGTGTCGCCCTCATCTGTGCTCAAAGCCCTTTTTGATGTGATGATATCTCAGTCATGCTCCGACCTCGCAAACGAAATCCAGAGAGTCGACGTCTAGCGCAGGACGCAGCTCAAGCGATGCTCACAAGAGTGAGTGTTTCAAGATGACTTTCAATGTACTATAACCCATAAATCGACCTCAGGTGTGCCTTCTGCGGAGTCTACACGTATATGGCACGACCGCAGTGGCCAGTTCCGTGTCGAAGCTGCTTTTCTTGGGTACTCCAATGGCAAGCTACGTCTACACAAAGTCAACGGTGTTGTCATCGAGGTCCCCTCGGAGAAAATGTCCTTCGAGGACATACGTTATGTTGAGCGACTTAATACCAAGAACGACAATTCTCCTGCAGCGCCACGCCGTCACTCCGATGATGACGACCAGCCACTTGCGCTCAAGCAGAAGGAAGTTGTACGGCGGGCGACGATGTCAGCGCAGCCAAAGAAGCCGCAGACGGACTGGTTCGACTTCTTCCTGAATGCAGGCTGCGACATTGATGATTGCACGCGATACGCGACTTCTTTCGAACGTGACAAGATTGATGAGGCAATCCTCCCAGATACTACCGAGTCCACAATGCGCTCACTGGGCTTGCGTGAGGGTGATATTATTCGCGTCACGAAGCATATCCAGCAGAAGTTTGCGAAACCCAAGAAGGACACGTCACAAGAGCAGCTTATTCGTGACGAAGAACTGGCACGGCAGCTGCAGGAGGAGGAAAATGGCACGAGGAGTAAAGGTTCATCAAGTCCTGCGCCCAACCTCTTTGCTGGTCCAGGAGGCGTTCTCAAGAATAATACCCAACGCCGCGGGAGACCGCAGCCTAGCAAGTCTCTGCCACCGCCGTCCGTCGACCTCAACGCCATTAGCACTGCCTCTGACCAGATTAAACGAACTGGTTCACCTCTCGTCATGAGCCCTGCCACTCTCACGCCTGTGCAGCCGCCTCAGAGGTCAAGCTCAACGGTGCCCGTTACTAGTGGCTTTGAAGATGATGCTTGGACGAACAGACCGGGGTCTAAACCTTCGGCTGCTAATTATCGTGCACCATCGGCACCACCAGCTGCTGCTACTGTACCTGCAGTTGCGCCTGCTGCACCGACGCCACCCCCTGCTCCACCAGTAGTGCCAGCGCAGGTTGCAGCAACTGGCAATGGCCTCGCAAAGACTGATGCTGACATCTTCGACCAGCTTGCGCGCCTGAGTCAGCTGAGAATAAGCCGTCCTTCTCCATCCCCAGCGCCTGCCTCGGCTCCCGTTGCTCCAAGTCCGCCAGTAGTATCCCCACAACTACCTGTCTCATACAACACTGGTCTTGGAATGGGTTCTTCTCCTACACCCATCGGCCAACACCTGCAGATCCAGCAAACAGGTGCACAGGGCCCTCGTGGACCATTCGCTCCTGTTCCGGCCAATCAGAGTCTGTTGCAACCCCTTGTACCCACTACCACAGGGTTCAACAACTTTGTACCAACGCGTCCGTTCAGTGCGTCGCCTTTCCAGGGCCAAGCACCACCTCCATTCCTGTCGGCGCAACCAACGGGTTTTTCCAGCACATCACAACCACTCTTATCACAGTCCACAGGATTACCAATATCGGGACCGCTGCTCTCTCAACCAACTGGTATGTTCGGGGGGTCCTTTGGCACATATGGCGCTCGCCCGTCATTCCAGAATAACACAATGCAACCAGTGCAACCGAGTGAGTCCTCCCACTCATTTTTTGAACATTACTTAATCTCGATTAGACCCAACAGGAGTGTTTGCCCAATCTCCATTCAATAATGTGGTTTCTTCCCCACCACCCGTTCCTTCCTTATACTCTCAGCCACCACCTCCTGTTCCTTCCATATACTCTCAGCCAAACACTAGTTCTAACACAACACCGGCAAACGTATTTGCTCAGATGAAATCAGGAACGTTTGCCAGTGGCAATGAGCATTCCGGACCCCAGCAGGCAGGTGAGCGCCACCATTCCTTGACTATGCATTCGTGACATCTGATTAATAATCTCAGAAGCGTATAATGCTCTGCGCGTAAATCGTAGGTTATGTTCAAGCTGATGTCCAACGAGTACTGACCAACATCACCAGCTATTGCACCTCAAACCCACAGGATATGTCCCACAAACGACTGGGTGGGGAATTCAACCTAACAACGGATTTCAACCGAGTGGATATACAGGATACTAGCCTTTTTTAAAGCTGATACTAGACTTAGTTTTAGCTCTTTCTTTCTTTGACCGGATTACAGTCCATTGGATAAAAATATATAATTGAGCCTGGGCATAACCAATATTGTATGAGCGGTCAAATCCACGGAGAACCGAACAATGTGCTACGATGCCTCTACTACTACTATGCCTTGGGTCCGTCCAACTCTCTCGAAGTACATCTTCAATCCCAGCCTGATTTCCGGTGCAACATCACGAGCAAGCAACCCGGTTGCTAACGGGTAAATTGCTGGAAGATATCTAACGAACTGCATATTTCGGTTAGTACAGAAAATATGAATTCCAGGGCTTCACATACAGCCTTGTTGTCAAAACGACAGAACCCATCCAATATCTCTGCGACAACTGGTGTCCAAGCGGTTATGTTCTTGGCCTGTGTATCAGCACGCAGCTTGATGTAGTCCTGTAGCACGCTCAAACCAAGACTGCCATCTGGGTCAAAAAGGTATTACAAAGTTGATGTCGTACTTACGGCAAAAGGCGTTCGGCAATCTGAGGGCGTGCGTTCTGGTGCTCTGGGCGCTCATCGAAGTACATCCTAAGTAAGACGTGCACCAAAGTTGCTGCGCTGCTGGACTCTTGTTTAAGGAGATTAGGCAGGTGCTTCATGAATCCTTATGACGGCAATCAGAGGAGAACTACTGGCACCACCAGAGATACACTCACCAACTTTCCAGAGTCCAGTACGCAATTCCTTATCATCATTAAACATTCTAGCGAACTGATAGCTATGATCCAGAACCCCCATAAGACGTAGAAGTTGTTCTGGAGGGATGGTGGTGTAGACAGCATTGTTACGGAGCAAGTCATTAGTAGTTTCAATCAGTAGTAACTGAAGAACACATTTGACAATTATTTGTTTGAAAATACGACGTCGGTCACTAAGGGTGTGCTTGACTTCTTGAGGCCGGTCGCTGGGGGGAGACAATGGGGCAGGGATGATTGCTTGGTCATTAGAATCTTTGGAAGTGAATCAACCTCTGCAAAATTTCCATACATGGAACATACCGTTGGTATCCGGGAGATCCGATACAGTGCTCCCGTCGATTTCCACACGCAGGTTTTCGTCGAAAAGTTGGTGGGGAGTAGTCGTTCTAAAAAGCTTCACAAAAGTAGCTGCCACTCGTTCCCACCAAGCGGCGCTAAGCTTCTGCACATTATTCTCCAGAAATTGTTGCAAACACGATGTCCCAATACGAGCCAGGGTGTCGTTTTCTGCGTCAATATATGAGCACGCGCTCGGCAACACTGCATCAGCCTACCTTGACAGATACAAACACACAGAAGCTCCAGTAGTCCGTCGAGGAAGCGCTCCAGTATATCATAGAAAAACGTGTAGAGATCGATGAGGTCACGTAATGCTTGAATCATCGTAGTTGACAACCACACGCTCATATCCTCCTGAGTGTTGAATCGAGTCATATCTTGACTCGATTTCAAAACAGCGAAGATCGGAAAAAGTATTTCTTTGCAAACTGTGTCCCAAAATTCCACATTGAAAGATGATCCATAAGTTTTCAGAGTCGAAAACAGAGAATCTAGTGCGCTGTAAGTCGGGTAAGCTTGGTTAAAAAGTTCAGACTACATAAGGACTCACAGGCGTCGTACTTCAAGGTCCTCCCCGTTCATTATAATGTCATAGAACCCGAACAAGACAGGGAACCAAAACCTAATCATGATATCGTCGCCTTTAGGTCCGACTCCCGGATTCGGAGCACACTCAGGACAGGCGAGCATGACTGGAATAACACCACGCAGCATGCCAATCGCCAACAAACTTATCTTCTGATACTTACTGACCTTGCAAAACTCGGTAATGCAAACAGTCAGATCTGCGAAAGCACCATGGCGGACAATCGCAGCAAAATGTTCTTTGTTCAATCTTGTCACGATTTCGAATGCAGCATTCGCAATGCGTTCTAAGGTGAGGCGGAAGGATGATCAGAATTTTGCTCCAAGCAGGGGCGCTGTGTGTTTCGTCCTCACCGGTTAGCACTTTTGAGGCAGCAGAGAAGACACCAAAGAGTGTACGCCATCCTGAACGCATATTCTGTACTCTGGCTTGTATCATTTGTTGGAGACATTGCAGAACCTATCGAGAACATTAGTACAATAAGATTTGGTTGATGCTTTGCGTACCATATCGCGGATATCAGGATTGGCATTGTGAACCATCGTGTATTCGAAGGGCTTGAGAAAGTCCTTTTGAAATTTAAAATGGGGCAGCTCCTCCTTTTCCAAAAATCGCATTGATAACTGACGGAGGGAATCTAACGCAAAGAAACCAACGTGGGGATTGCTGTGACAGCAAACCTGCAAAATTTGAGTATATGTCTACGTCGATATGTTTTAGCATATTACCTGGTTAAAATGTTCTCCTAAAATATCCCAGAGATTCGACCACTCGAGACGAATACGGTTCATGTTGTAGTATGATATCTCCACAAGCTTTTGCAGACTGAACAAACGAGGATGTTGCGATATTCCAGACGACTGAATCTCCTCCCATGAAACATCACAAAGAGCCCTTGCGAAATCAACAATAGCAGTCTATAAATCAATAAGTCAGCATCACGAGGCAAGCAATCTGAATTAGAAAGACGACCTCACCCCAGACAGGTAGTGGCTGAGTGAAAAGACCATATCTGCTGCCACGGTGATGTGAGTCGACCTGCTCTCGTTCGCGAGTTCTTCTGCTGGAAGCTTCTTAGATCGACTAAGAATGGTCAGCCAACAGTAGCGTATATATACAGACCACCTACCCTTTCTTTCCACCATCCGAAACTTCCACACCGCCACTGATAAGTTGCATATGTTCTAGTTGTGACACGCACGACAACACGTCGCGCCATGATCCTTTCAAATTGTTACCTTCATGGACCGCAATATCTAACAGGGTCTTGATAGCATCCATATTCTTAGTTTTCATTTCCCCAAAGTTGTTGAGGAATGTGAACTTGGAAAGGGTACTAACAAACGCATTGCGTTCGAGGTCCAAATCGAAGAAGCAAACTATGCGGATGGCATTCTTGAATCCGTCCAAGCAGAGATCGACTATCTCAAGGTCATCCGTATTTTGAAGCGGGCCGGACAATCCAGCCAAGAAGGGTATCCATGCCACCTCAAACATCGGCCGAACATGGACGAAGTGTGACGCGCTGAAGTATTGGTCTCCAGCACGAGATCCTCTTCGTTGAGAGCGCATAAGCGTCCTGAAGAGTGCCTACGAGAGATTAATCAGCGCTCAATCGAAATACTGACAGCTTACTTCAGTCTTGTTGGCCATGCCATTGGACTGCATCACATATGCTTCCTTTTGAAGGTCCCTCCCCACGTTCGCCAACACATTGGCAAGACCAGGACCCGCCGAAGGTAAGTTGATTGTGGCATCAACTTCATCTTTCATCCTAATCTCGTTGCTCTGGATGTCGTGAAAAATGGAATTCAAGAATTCCTCTGGAAGACTCTCTCCATCGTTGATGCCACGGTTGTTCTTGATGAAGTCGGCTTTAGTCATTCGATTTTTGATTTGAGGACTGTGAGCATCAGTGTTGAGCATGATGATAGAATACGCGAGAATATAGGCAGCATCTGTTCGTTGGTACGTAAGTGACCCGAACAAATTGGGCAGATGTCCACAAACCTGCATTCTTGAAGGGTGTTTGAGTATTTCCAGCAATGTAACGTTCCGCGAACTTGAGCATGAAGCGATCGATCTTCTGAGATTCTCCAGGAAGACGGAATGCCTGCAAAAACACACGAACAGCATCCACGAAGCCTAAGTTTCTGAAATCCAGAAAGTCGACAAAAGCATGCATGATAGCAACATTGTGTTCATCTCTGCAGTACAATGAAAATCGTTAGAGGGGACGGGTGTATTGAAGATACTTACCCTTCACCAAGGTACTCGCCAATCATACTTTTGCTAAGACCATCAGTGGTCAATAAAAACCCTGCGATATCGCGAGGAGACGAGCTTGGAATGAGTTCCGTCTCGACCAAGAATTGAATACCCTAAGAAGACATTAACTTTGCTCGTTTACAAAGAGTTAGAGGACAAACCCGTTTGGGCTTGAAATTAAACTTCTTGATGCCCTCGAGTAGGGTTGTCTTTTTTTGCTTCGCACTCTCAAACCTGGTGGGATCGTCTGCAATGTCCGGAGTTGATTGCCGAAACGCTTCTGTGCTTCCAGTGGAAGCAATCAACCCATCTAACGAAGGATCAGGTGTCATAGTGTCAGTTGCAATCTCTTCCCCAATCTGACTTCTTGGGGCAGTATCGGCAGTTGCGGATTCCGCAGGCGTTTTCCCAGCGGCTGTTCCCCAAGTTACAAGAGATCTTAGAACAGCCACTAAGCATTCGAGACCCTGCCTTCTGAGTTGCCCCTCGGAAAGACCCATGGTGGACGTGTCCATGGTGCCGGATATAGTTAGTGCGCCTGACACGTGCGCCGTCGGCGCCGAGCTCTTAGTCTGTGGCGGGAGCGCCGGGCTTGTAGGGTCGTTCGTCTTTTGTTGCGAGGAAGTATACGGTAATGTAGCAATCTTGGAGATGATGTTCATGAAACTGGTCATCATATTAGCCTGCAGCTTGGATCTTTCATCCCCTGACACTTACTGCTCGTATATGTTATCTGTGGCTTCGCTGTCGCAGTCATAGTTGAGATATATCTCTACCAAAGCCTGCGGGTCCTGACAAAGCCTGGAGAGCATTCCAATGATTACAGCTTTCTGCTTGAGAGTTGAAGTCTTCATTTCCAGGATAGGAATGAATATCTCGTGCAGTAGAACTTCGATCTCTTTCTGTGCAAACAACAAATTAGTCGTGTACAGTTCACGGATAATGATAGTACCTTGAGCTTCGTTCGCATTCCTGATAACACTCGCCAGAAGATCTCCACGCTGACTTCAAACACCTGAGGCACAGGGCTGACTGCGTTGCGGCTCAAGCTGAGGCAAAGATATTGATTGACAGCCTGAACAAAAGTAGTTGCTTCGTTCGTGGAAGAGGAATAGATTATGGCTTTCGAATCAACGAATAGTGCCATATGTGAATTGAGGATGGTGAGCACGAGATGCAGGGACAAGAGTTTAGATCTCATGGCATGGGATTTGAGATCACGTTCGCTGCGCCAGGTATTAGCATCATCATCCTGGATAATATAAGTAAATGCATACCTCTCTGTGTTCAATGGCTTCATTGTCAATTTGCACAAGGCTCGGAATACCAAAAACGCATCCTTTATAAACATATCCTGCGTGCTCAACTCCCTTGTAGCGTGTTTATTTTCTGCAACATCATATGTAGCCGGGCTGAATACATGTTTGAATGAGTATCGACGACTGTTACGGAACATATGCTTACGGCGTGGGACTAGTTGTTCCTTGCGGAACGTCAGGGTCATGTATAGATGAAGGGAGAGTAGGAACACCAGGATGTAAGGGCATGTCAACGGCAGATTCTAATGGCAACGCCTCTGCCGTCAAATTCTCAGCTGGATTTCCGGAGAGGACAAAGCTAGGGTTTTGGATGTCAATCTTCGGCGATCCTGGTGCTGGAATTGATGCAAATGTGTCGGAGGAGACATGTGAGCGTAGAGTTGCACCGTCGAGAGTTCTGCACCGCGAGAATATGTGATGCACCATTTGGGTTAGTCCTCCTTGAGCGACCATTTGGTTGACCAGGTCCGTGCTGAGAAGAAATACATTATAAACCGTGCGGACTGCCTTTAACAGTGATGAATGGTGTACGTAGATGGTGGGCGAAAGTATTAGGGAGAGAAGCGCTTTGACAACCTGGAGAGAGACCGTTTCAGGGGAGGTATCATTATGGCATGTCGTGATGGTATGAACGACAAGGTCGACTAGGGAAGGCTGCGGAAGGCTAGACTGGGAAGCACCAGCTATCGAGCGTCTTCCTTGCAGTACCGGTGACGGAGGCGGAGAAGGAAGTGCCTGCGCAGATGATGGCTCCGCAAAGAACGAATAAGAGATGAGCTTGGATATACAGTCTAGACTCGCTATCATGAGTTTTTCGCTGCGTGTCTCGCATGCCAGCCGTAGAGGCTCAAAAATTTCACGTGGACGATCACCACCTTGACCGACACGTATCATCTCCAAGGCATTGTGTGCGCTCTCGCGAAGAGGTGTGGATCGTTTGGCCTCCTTCGAAGCCAGAATGATCTCCAAGGCAGAAGAAATGAGAACTACAGAAACGGTGTAACCCTTAGAAATCGTAATGGAACGTTTGTGAAACGAAGCGGATGATGAACTATGAGCACTAGATGGCGTTTGAGGTCGGAGCTCGTCGTGGCCATTTGCTTTTGCAGGTGTGCTTGGCGTCGCAGGACGAGGTTGATAAACCTCTATGGAGTCTCTGGCTAGCTGCAGCTGTGGACTCTTTGCTGGCGGTGTTGGCGGTGCTTGTTTTGAAGGAAGAGGATCTTCCACGACTGTGTCTGTATCCTGAACTTCTGGCTGAGAAACGTGAGACACGCCAGAAGTGGTTTCGACGCGTTCTCCCTCTACTTCGGAAAGCGGAGGAGCAGACACAGGGCCAGTTTTGTCTGTATCAGCTATGCTTCGGGCTGCGGCAACCGCAGAGGGAGGTGCATCTTCAACGTCATGAATAGCGTCGATATCCACAACGATGGGTTTCTCCTTGCGAACACCGACAAGTTCCTTATCAACCGTCGAGTTTGTTGGCGGTCCTTCGGATTCAGTGACGGTGTCGTTCACCATATTCAACGCGGGCAGTACTAGTGAATGCTCCGCAGGTTGCAGTTACTGAATGTAGCGATTCCGAATCCCAAGCGCTGAATCGTCGGTGTTTGCCGTGAAGTCGTATTTTGTCTTTTTTTGTCTTCCCTCCACCAGATTGTACAGTATGTCTACCGCCGTGCCTGCACAAGCATCTGCAGCAGTGCTACAACCTTCTGAGCCCATCTCAGATTCGGCGATCTCTGTCCAAGGGCCTGATCTGGAGAAAAATCTCTCCCTTCAGGATCTTCTTAAAAGTTACGAACGGATCGGGTTTCAGGCAAGCAGTCTTGGAAGGGCAATTGATATCGTTAACAGGATGGTGTGTTTTCTCATTTTTCAGAGCTTATGTGACGCGCTGAGTATTCAACTGCGTTTAGCGGAAATGGCGCCTATCTGACGAGCCCATCTCGGTTGATGAGTCTGAAGATTACATTTTTCCAGAGATCAGGGCACAGACACGATGTGACATCTTTCTGGGGTACACATCCAATCTAATTTCATCGGGTTTGCGCGAGATAATACTATACCTCGTCAAGCACAAGCACGTTGCTGCGATTGTTACGACTGCAGGTGGGATCGAGGAGGATTTCATCAAATGCCTCGGCAAGACCTACCTGGCTGACTTTAACATGGACGGCGCCGACTTAAGGAGTCGAGGAATGAATAGGATAGGGAATCTTGTTGTCCCAAACGATAATTATTGCAAGTTCGAGGACTGGCTGCTGCCTATCCTGGATACCATGTTGGCTGAACAGCAGGCAACCGGTGAGGTATGGTCCCCAAGCTCGTTCATCCGACGACTGGGAAAGGAAATTAATAACGAAGAATCTATTTACTACTGGGCTTATAAAGTGAATGCATGCATAATTTCCTTCCACTCGTACCAGCTGAGCCTAAATTCAGAACGACATACCCGTGTTTTGTCCCGCCCTCACTGACGGCTCACTGGGGACATGATATATTTCCATTCCTTCCGGAATCCCGGGCTGATATTGGACATTGTTCGCGACATCCGGGCTTTGAACGAACTCTCCAGAAAATCAAAGAAAGCTGGGATGATCATCCTTGGTGGAGGAGTTTGCAAACATCAAATCGCCAATGCAATGCTAATAGTAAGTTATACTGTCCGTGACATTGATCGAAGTCTTACCCGCCTAGCGAAATGGTGCCGATTACTCTGTATACATAGTTAGTATTCAAACACAGTACTCAACCGCACCTGATGACATTCTTCGCCCATAGAACACAGGTCAAGAATTTGATGGTTCAGACTCTGGTGCCCGGCCAGATGAGGCGGTCTCCTGGGGTAAAATCCGTGCCGATGCGGAGTCTGTTAAGGTGCTATCGTCTGTTGTTCTGTCTCGTAACAACATCTCATACGGAACCTCAGGTGTTCGCTGACGCAACGCTAGTATTTCCGCTTCTCGTAGCTGCAACATTTGCTCGAGATTAACTCTCACCATGCGCTATACGGTATGTGTCGGAACGCATTCCTTTAATCGCAAGACAAGTGATTTAATATAAATAGGGTTCCGTCATGGGAGACTAGACTAGACATTATAGAAAAAGAAAAGAACAGTCCCAGCGTAGGGTCACTTGCTAACGGCATCTACGCGTTTTAAATCAGTGACAAAACATTGCGTTAGGAGATAGCCTTTACCTCTTTGCATCTCACTGGACCATATTACGAGATCGTCTCTCAGGAGCTGAAGGATCATCATCGAATCACGCATGACTTGCATCGATGACGAATCGTCTAAGCATGCGACTGCTTCGTCGAATGCATGTTTACCGAGGTGACATGCTCTTTCTGGACTCTTCCGGACGTCGTGATAGTAAACGGCAAAATTCAGAGCCAAACCCAATCTTGTTGGATGTGTCGGCTCCAGCATAGCAAGTGCATGTTTGTACGCGAATTTGTATGCAGCAAGTGACAGATCCGAATACCGACTGCGTTCTTGTTGCTGCGCGAATTCGGCAAGGTATCGATAGTAATCACCTTTCCTGGATGCAACGATGGGATGGTCATCAGCATAGATCATAGAAGGAACTCACAGCTTATAATAGAACACAGTCTCTTCCCCAGCTTTGGCTGTAGCCAAAAGACTATCGTTCAGCAATTTCACGATGTCTTTACAGGCATCTGTGAGTTCCTTTTCAATGCGAACCCGCTGACGACGGATCAAGGAGACCTGGTGCTTTGACTGTGCAGAGGGCCTAGCTGACTCGAGTTTCTCCATGGAATCGACCACTCTCCAACTGCTACGAAGTGAGTTCGTGATGTTTTTGTACGCAACGGAGAGGAGGTTCCTCTCCTCGATGGTCAATGCTCCGTACGTCTGCGTCAAGCCTTTGATTTGCGCCACGAGATCTTATGAAAACAACAGCCTAGATAAGAACAACATGTAGGAATGCTGCATGGACAAACCTTCATAACGCTCCGCCTCCTCTGCGACCTTGGCGAGTAGCAGGTACTCTTCCCTGGATATTATGCGTGCCTTGAATAATGGTTGGATATGCTGCTGCGACACTCCAGAATAAAACACTCACGGGCATCTGTATTAATTGACAGGATGGGGACAGACAGCAGATGTTGCTGTGCATCCCACTGCCTTTTCTACGCCCTTTATGGGGTTATGGGCAACGAGTGCACCAGTTTGTGCTCCAAAGTCTCTGAATTCACCGCAGCCTTGTGAAGAGTCGATCCCAACAAATTTACGGCACCATACCCTGGGCATAGGGCAAGTCTCGATTGTGGCAGCGAAAATGATGGGTTCAGGGTTCGTCATCCAGTCTAGAAGGTGCACCTCGTGTCTGATTTAGATTATACCCTCGGCTACCACCCACAGGCTTCAATGATATCGACGCTGACCTCTAAAATCACCTCAAGGTCTTGTAAGATTATCCACTCCATTGGACTCAAGGAATCAACCCACGTTCAGATAAGCTGGTTCGAATTGCAAGGCAAAAATCAATAGCGTGGTTTGCAAGGGCGCGGTGGCCTCGCTGATGACCCCCGCCAAACTAAACGGAGTCACCAGTGTACATGGCTCGTCGCCAGCCGGCCGCAAGTCGATCACGGCAGCTGGGCCGATCAGGAACAAACAAACGATAGGTTTCTTTTTCAAACCCCGACCAATCCTCACTGGGACCTCCACATTGTCATTGTTGTCTGTCCTCAGAAACTTTGTCTGTCCTGTCCCTTTTGTCCTGTGTCACAGGACAAAAGGGACAGGACAGACTGTTGCTGCATAGTGTTGTGGGCAGAACTGGCAGAATCATGTGGAACTAGAGATACTGATTACATTAATGTAAGACTGCTTGATAGCAACATGGCATCAATATTCCCAGTCCCATCTTTGTTTGCATTATGATCTGTGACCATAATCTCATCCTCTATTGCTACAGGCACTCATCCCTCATCAACACACTGCAATTTTGCAAAATCAAATGCTCTCTCTTTTTAAAACTTCCTTCCCATTCACATCCCAGTCTGAAGCAAACTCTGTGTTCATCATCTTTTCTGCATTACAAATATCATCAAGTTCAAGTTGAGCCAACTTGGCATCAATGTTATCAAGTGAGAGTGTGGAGATTCAGATGCTCAGGTCAGCCAATGTGTGGGAAAGTGGATGAAAAGCAGATGAGGATAAAGGTTTTTGTTAAAGTTGTGCTCAAAGGGTAACAGATCTGAAGGGCTTGGCCTCAGCTCGTATGTTATGCCCCTTGTCTGAGTACTTGCCCTTAATTTTTGGGGTTGATAGAGACTGGATTCAGGACTTCTGGATGGACAATAACTATTGTATTTGTATGTCTGGATGGATAAAACATCAGACATCCAGATTAGTATTGGAAGACACTTAGAGATGTAGATAAAGGCTAATTTGGACAGAGTCCAAACTAGAAGATAACAGAATTAGACTATCTGAAGACAGAGGTGAGAATATAGATTATAGGGTCAAAAATGTCCAACAGTCTCCTTCCTCCTACTTTTCTCTACCACTAACCTCTATATACATAAAATGCATCCCAAGAAAACTACAAAAACTACAAAAAACAGTGATAAAAATGGCTCTAATGTCACTCAATCCTGAGACAACTAACCATAACCTATCTTCAACAATGACCATTAGAGGCCACAAAACCACTGCAAGGAAGCCTCTTTCAGCAACAAGTAAAGAAATAGCAGACCACTCAACAGGTCTAGATGTCAGATCTGAAATCAAAGATAATATCACAGCAAGGAAATTACTGCTATTGCATGGCCTCAGCCTGCCAACCACTGACCTCAAATGAAATGAGATTGGAAATTAAACATATGTAATGGATCATGGATGAGTCTATATTCAAGTATCAGTTCACAGGAATGTCTAAATGGGGCTGAGTGCTGATTTTTGGAAATAGACACATTACAGTGGCTCAAAAAAGTGTTTCAATGTTTGTGGGTTTTCATGTAATTGCTTCATTGTGAGCCAGGGTGTGGGAATCTGGCTAAGCTATAGGGAGATGTTGGGGAGCTCTGCCTCCGGACATCAATTTTACTCCCTATGGCGTGGGAATAAAATGACATCATGCGAAGATATGGTCATTTTAATCTGGTGACTCATTGAGACACTTTTTTGACTTTAAGTCTGACCAACACAATCTCTATAATTACAGTACTTTGTATGCCTTTCTTTTACTCTAATTACTTCTGCCACTCTTTTAAACATATTATCTATCAATCTGAGGTATCCTTCCTTAGTAATGTTCTCCTATTCTACTGCAACTCTGTTCTATAGCTGAAATAGCTCCTATGATAGATTTTGATAGATTGCAAGCAATTCCTTGAGTAATGTTAAGAGATATTTGATAGAGTCAAGGTTCAGGGACTATTATGGCCATGATAAAACAGTAATATCACAATATTCAAACCATTGGTGGCCAAGTTTAAGATGTGCTTCAGGTTATTATTTCATTAGAAGATTGTATATTCATCATAAATCCATAATTCCTGCATAATTCTTGTTAGACACCTGTCTAGAATAGAGATGTGCTATTGTGTATTTATCATTCCCTTCATGTCAAAGAAAATTTTACTCAATTTCACCCTATATAGTCCCATACCATCAAGTGTCCTTCTCCAAACTTGACTGTTTACTTAGCTTCCATTTCTCTAGTAGTTTTTCTACCTTTATTCAAGTCCATCTGACCCTATTCTGTGTATTTTCATCTCATCTTACCATGTAACTATAATCCAGTTCCTAGGAGTCCAATACTAGTGCTTCAATGTAGAAGTTCAGCTCTTCTTTGTATAGGCTAGAAATCAGAATATTTTTTCTTCTTGGTTACAGCTTCAGGACTAGCTATCTTAAGGGTCTTGCTGATTGTCTAAGTGGGGATAATGGTTAGAGATAATAGAATTAATGGATTTGGTGGCCTTGATTGCATTAATAACGTACCCAGTTAGAACATAGTAATTAAGAGATCTTAGGTCAGAGGGAGCATACATCTAAGTTAGCTATTGAATAGCTTAAAAACCATGATATTACTATTTTATCATGGCCATAATAGTCCCTGAACCTTGACTCTATCAAATATCTCTTAACATTACTCAAGGAATTGCTTGCAATCTATCAAAATCTATCATAGGAGCTATTTCAGCTATAGAACAGAGTTGCAGTAGAATAGGAGAACATTACTAAGGAAGGATACCTCAGATTGATAGATAATATGTTTAAAAGAGTGGCAGAAGTAATTAGAGTAAAAGAAAGGCATACAAAGTACTGTAATTATAGAGATTGTGTTGGTCAGACTTAAAGTCAAAAAAGTGTCTCAATGAGTCACCAGATTAAAATGACCATATCT
Organism: Suillus cothurnatus; assembly: GCA_016758765.1. Classification (NCBI taxonomy): domain Eukaryota; kingdom Fungi; phylum Basidiomycota; class Agaricomycetes; order Boletales; family Suillaceae; genus Suillus; species Suillus cothurnatus. The sequence goes on along the minus strand of JABBWL010000556.1, from coordinate 4,454 downwards.
TCGCATGATGTCATTTTATTCCCACGCCATAGGGAGTAAAATTGATGTCCGGAGGCAGAGCTCCCCAACATCTCCCTATAGCTTAGCCAGATTCCCACACCCTGACTCACAATGAAGCAATTACATGAAAACCCACAAACATTGAAACACTTTTTTGAGCCACTGTATGTGATTCTTTGATGAGAAGAGTTGTGGACTGGATCTGAGATCCAGATCTTGTGGAATATGACAGTATCCCCCCTTTAGAGCCAATCCCTAGAAGGCCAAGATCCTCAGATCCAGACCAGATGAAATGAGGACAAGAATAAATAGAGAAGTTCAATGGCTGTATTGCTGAGTTTGGATTTCCATAGATATACAAACATCAAAGTATCACAGGTGTTCCTTCCCCTCCCTCTCTAAGATTCTAGTGGACTTGTAGCATCACATAGCTCAAGCAAAAGCCAAGGCTCAGAGGGAGGAGGAAGAGAAAGAGAGGCAGCACTAGGAGGAGGAGAAGAGCATGAGGAGGAGAAGAAACAGAAGCATGTAGAGGAATTAAAGTAGATTGAGCTGGCAGAAATTCAGAGGGAGATGAGGGAGAAAAATGTAAAGAGAAGATAGCTGCAAGGGTAAGTTTTGACATCCTTAATGAATCTGGACTGATGGATTTACTAGTCTACTAACACCATGGAGGCACCAGTGGCTCTGGACAAGCCCTATGAGCTCTGTGTCTCCAGAAAGAAGAAGTGTTACTAGAATGATGCAGTAAAGAATGCTTCAGTGAGTAAAATTTCTGGATCTTATAAATCTGTGTTTTCTGATGTCTGAATAGGTTAAGTCTTGTGATACTTGCTAGAAGGCTAAGGTCAAGTACCCTAGAAAGCCTGGCACACCATCCAAGGCTCCTAAGGGCAAGAAGAAACAGTGCTTCACGGGAACTCTGTCTCTGAAGGACAAAGGTAAACAGTGCCAGAAGAGTCTAATGCCAGATGTCATGGAAGTGAAGGTCCTTTCCAATCTGCAGACTGCAGAGGTCATTAAGTATGATAATCAAGCCTAGGTCACTGCTACCAACAGCATTGTAGAAGTGCTATCCCAAACCAATAAGCTCCTTCAGGATAGTATCCAGGCTGTGGAAGGGAGTAGGGCTGCTGTGGAGTGGATGAATACTAACTTAGAGACTTTCCTCCAGCAGCAGAGGGACTTCCAGGCCCTGCTTCTTGAGAGTGTCCAGTCCAGAATCCAGACTCCAGACACTTGACTTCTGGAGAAGCAGAGAAGACTGGTGAAGAGGCTAGAGGACTCAGAGGTAATATAGAAAACTGATCCCTAAGAATTTTCAGATGTCTGCTTCTACCCCTATATATATACAAGTGTTCCACACACCTTCAGACATTTCCTATCATGTCTCACAATAATAGACCTTTGAATACTACATTCACCATCATCTTTTCCTCTCCATCCTCTATTGCAAACAGCACTTGATAAACTGTGCAAAGCACATGCCTGACTCAGCAAGGTGGCATTAGAAAAGAAAGGACCAATGTGAACCCCTGAATGATGCAAACCAAAAAGATGTCATCAACAATAGATGCAGATCATCTGTGCAATGATAACAATGCCCTGCTGAAGGATGAAGACTGGGCTAAATCCTGCTGAATACCATCAATAGCTTGAATGTCCAGGTCAATATTACCATGGAATATACACAAATCAGCTAGAAAAACACAATGAAATCAGGGATATGTAGAAGAAGGAAGGGAAAACAAATCACCTGGTGAGACAGAAATAGAATAAGAAGCAGAATTACAAATGAGAGCATCTGCTTCACACCCATTGATGCACCATGCAGCAATTCAGTTCATACCAATTACAATATCAGCATCAACATTGCATGCAACCTCAAATCAATGTTAGCCATGAGTGAGCAACCTTGATAAGAAGCCATAAGTATTTCACAGAACTGGGAGACTGACTCCAAGTGGCTGAGCAAGCATACAACTGATGGAGAGACAACAGAGAGATTAGACTTGAGGTCAAAAGTGACAGATACAGGTAGGCACTCTATATCTGATGTCATGATGGGACCTAAGAAGAATTCAACCATCATTGAGTGCTGGATAGTCAATATCTGACACATTTGAGGAGCCTTGAATAAGGGGCATGATCAATAATCAATAAGGATTGTGAGAGAGAAAAAGAAAGGCTGAGGCCTAGACCAATTGATCAGCATAGCATATAACCATTTGAAATGAAACACAGCCACAGCAAAATTGGATGGATCTACCACAAAAATGTGAAAATAGTGTGCTGCAAGACCCACTCCCTATGGTCACAGGATATACAGTGGCTCAAAAAAGTGTCTGAATTTTCAAGTAATTGAATAATAGCAAGCCAGCACCTGAGTATAACACAAGGGCATAGGGACATGTCTGAAAGCCCTACATCATGACTAGGACTGGAGATATATAGTGTGAGAATCAGATATAGGTAAGATATTGTAATTCTAATAAGTCGCACAGGGCCATATCCGTGGCAGGGCCCGCTACCTGTTTTGGTTGTTCTAAGTTCAATCATCTCTCTATGCTTTTTCCCTTCCTCCTTGGGGCTGTGGATGCACAATATTGGGACTATCAGAACCACAGTATGACATTTGAGTACAAGTAACAAAGTCACTAGCAGTAATCAAGTGGCTAAGTAGATGATCAGCCTTAAGTGTCAACAAGGTGGTGTGATGTCATCGAGCTGCTCAAGGACTTCGGCCCAAGTACGATTGTTAATATGCAAGTCAAAAAAATAAGTGAGTCCAACAACACGGCACACTCTTCAGACTTCGTTTCAGGGTTGCCATCTTCAATCTGCTTGAGCAAGCTGGAGTGTGTGATGCAGGCACAAAGGGCTCAGTAGAAGTATCTCGAGCGTATTTCCACATGGCAGGTTTTGCACAACTTTTGGTTTCCATTCGCCCAGCGTGACTGCACACAAATCAGACACAAGATCATTTTGTGAGGTTGGGGATTCTGTAGGCAGGAATTTTGTGCCCTATATTTATGAGTTGCATCACATTTAGAGTTTGCTTACGGTTAGGGTTGAAATGGTGTATGAACAACGTCTTCAGACAAATAATGTCATGGGCAAGGCTAGAGTGGTGCATGAACAACATCTTTAGACAAATAATGTCATAGGCGATGTGCATCATTTTATGGGGTCATAGAGCTTGCACGGAGACCTCCAGCCATAGCAGGGCCGTAAAAATCAACAATTGAGTTTTCTCAGGACGTCCTTGAATGTTCGGGGACAGAGAAGCACAAGCTAACAGCGGACGTCGTGGATTAGGGCCAAGCACCTAAAATTGTCCCACCAAGGGGAGCCACGCATGATGCATGTATCGGCTGGTGTGAACAAATGTCCAGTGGGACTAACTGAAGGAAGAGCAAAATCCTCCGCCAACGTCCACTGGCACAGTGGCAGGCGTACCTCAGGATGACTGTGCAGAATATCGCGACAAAATGCAAACCAATCATGTCCCAAGACAACTGGCTGGCAAAGTATCATGGACAGTAAACAGAAATTGGGTAGACAGCCGCACATCGCCTTTGAACAAAGTTATGAGCACCCAAAACACGCTGTCTTGAGAATGATCGAGCGACACAAATGACATAGCAACCAGCAAATGAGAAGAAGAGTGGTCCCGCACAACTGATACATTTCGACCATCAAGCATAAACGACATGATGACAGCAAATAAAACACAATTTCTCTCCGTCACATACAGACATGCACCCAGATAAATCGTGAGAAAAGAATACTCCATCGAACCATGATGACAAATTATTGCCGCTTGTGTGCGAGTGAATTTCAATATGCGCAAATCCTGTGTTATTTTTGAAAAAAAAACGATCCACAAAAACCCAGCTACCTAAAGGTAGTGGGAATTACATGACTCATTTGGACACTTTTTGACTTCATATCCAAATCATTAAATTGGACCATTCACACATAATATCATTACTCCCCTTGGCTTTAATCACTGCTACTACCCTCTTAGGCACAATATCTATCAATTTCTGACACTTCCCCTTGGTAATAGTTTTCATTCTACTACATTTTTCTCCCAAAGTTCAAATAGCCCCTATGTTATACTCAGGTGCTGGCTTGCTATTATTCAATTACTTGAAAATGCATAAATATTTGAACACTTTTTGAGCCACTGTATACAGCATCATTCATGTATTTGCATCCTATCTCTTTGCTATATTGTCAATCATACCCTCTTCCACATTATTATTTGTCTGCTCAGTATTGCTGTCAATGTGATGGCCTTCAAAAAAAACTCAGCTTACATTCATTCAATACAATTTCCACTGATTCCCCTCTCATTCCACTTGCCATGTCCAGATGACTTCAACATCTTAACTAGGACTCTCTTGCCAACCAACCAATTCAGTCTATAGTAAGTATCAGCACAATCA
>JABBWL010000555.1:0-27034 GCA_016758765.1 Suillus cothurnatus | reverse complement strand
GGCCTGTAGTCAATATATTCAATGTCATCCCACATTTCACCCCATTCAAGCTTTGAGAGCGCGCACAAATGACCTTAAGATTGGTGTAAATGCTATACTGACAATTTATAAACTAATATACCGCTGTACTACTTCTGACGCCATGTGTGAGAGTATAACCTTTTGGAACATGCATATACATGGCTGACAACTGGCCAGGAGTACCATTTCCCAGAGTACTGCGTCCCAAGTGCCAACAGTCAACCTTGATGCTATAAACTTCGATATCATGCCTCAAAGCCATGAGTGTTGACGGAGAGATGATTTTGAATGTCAGTTGAAGATCCACCTGGTCTGCTGAGCGCTTTGGCAACTAAAACACAAGTTAGTGGCTGCCTGTGAACACAGTACTGCTTACCTTGCATAAGGCACGCAGATAGGCGCCCTCCCATATACCCCCATACATCTTCTCAATGATCGCATCATCCTCCCAGCCCAGATGCTGACAGCAAAAGTCCGCGAGATTTGCAAGATCCGGTTGATAAAATGAGATGTCCCAGGATGATGCAGCTGCACTGGTCGAAGAAGACATGAATGTAGAAATGTACTTGCTGACTACTGCATGCTGAGGGAAATCTTGAGGAATGCGGTCCGCAACTGCCTTGTACCTGCGCTCAAGCGAATTGTAAGGATTAGTAGAAAGTAGGGTATGGAGATCCTCAACAAGCTCCTTAGCCCGCTGAGAGAATTCATCCGGCGTCATTGAGAGGAATGCGTCAAGCAACAACTGGCCGATTTTAGAGTGCAGCGCCACCTTGTGCGCAATTTCAATACCACAGCCAGGCACACCACCATCATAGTCACCGCCTACAAGCAGGGCAATGAGCAGCCGGTCTCCTTGGGTTAATGAGCAGCCATGCTCCAATGCCATCTCCGTGAACACCTGGACGTTAAGATAGTCTTTGTCGTTTTTGCACTGACAAGAATCAACGACAGCACATTAACAGGAAAACGACAGCGTACCTTCTAATGATGCAGGGAGTTCCAAAGATCAAGATATCGCTGTCCTCGGTCATCACAGTGTCAATGACGCCATGAACATTCATGGCAGCCAGCTCTGCTTCAGCTTCGCTCGGGGCCTGGTATAGCACTGGTGAGACGCCAACATCATGAGGGGAGAGCACGTACTTCAGTCCAGTGAAAACCAAATAAGTCCAGCATGCGCTGGAACTCACGAGTGAGCCAGTGGGGGCTGCTCCTAACCTTGTGGCCTTTGTCTGGTAAGCGTCCAAGGCCATCAAAGACAAAGACTGCGTGCAGTGGCAGCTTCAGCAGTGTCTGGAGTCGAAAGAATAGCGTCCGCAACTCTGGCGACTTTCCAGCTGCTGCATGATTGATCTGAAAGACAGCGCAGATGCCGTGCATCCACAGGCTGACAATATGAGCGAGTTCAACGAACATACGAAAAAATAAGCATCATACCTAGCATCAATCCCGATCTTGAATAAGCGGAGCTTGTGGTCACCTTCAACGTCTTCAGTCTTCAGCTCTGCCACTGCAAGTTCCTTAAGAGTCCGGTTTTCAGCAGATAAAGCGACCCGCTGTGATGAACATAAGTACTTGCAGCCCACAGTAAGAAAATCTCAGCTCACCTCCCATAGTCCACGGATTCCCATGATGAGTCGTGATGGTAGTAGAAAATGACGAAAGTCAGTTGAAAGGGGGGTGAAGAGAAAGGGGTAGATTTGGATGTCACCTGACCACTGGCAATCTGGAGTCCGACACGAGCTTGATGTAAGAAAGATAAGGGTTTGCTGGAATATCTCGGAGTTAGCAAGACCGGTGTGCTGGAATATCTCGGAGTTAGCAAGACCAATGTGCTGGAATATCTTGGAGTTAGCAAAACCATACCTGCTTGCCACTCCGCCTTGACATCGATCTTGGGGTCCTGGAGGACCTTCTTGACCGGCTTGAGCATGCTGCTAAAGTAGGAGTAAATGGAAGTCTGGGTGGCCGACGATAGTATAAGAAAATAACTTACCCTTCTTGTGTTTGCGCTTGAAGCCTTGCGCAAAGTGGTTGACAAGTTGGTTGTCAAAGTCCTCACCACCCAAATGGGTGTCACTGGCGGTGGCCTTCACCTCGAAGATACCCTCCTCGATTGTCAAGAGGGACACATTGAAGGTCCCTCCTCCAAGATTGAAGATGTTGTGCTCACCGACAACTTTCTTGTCAAGACTGTATGCGATGGCAGCAGCAGTGGGCTCATTGATGATACGAAGAACATTCATTCCAGAGATGGTGCTGGCATTGGCGTCCTTCGTAGCCTGTCTCTGGGAGTTGTTGAAGTAGGCAGGGATGGTGATGGCAGAAGCAGTGGGCTTGTTGATGATACGAAGAACGTTCATTCCGGAGATGGTGCTGGCATTGGCATCCTCTGTAGCCTGTCTCTGGGAGTCGTTGAAGTAGGCAGGGATGGTGACGACGGTGTCAGTGATGTTGTAGCCCAAGTAGGACTCAGCAGTCTCCTTCATCTGAAGGAGGACCACCAACACATCAAAGACACTATCAAGGTATGTTGAAATATCGGTCGGCACAAGAAATGGAAAAAAGGTCAAAACTTACACATTGTGGGGGCTCATGGTGGCCTCACGCTGAGCAGCATTACCCAACAACTATTTGTTTTTGGCAGAAAGTCCTGAGGCCCTGTAAAGTACAAGTGAGAACTACAAACAAAAAGATAAATAAAATAAAATAAAAAGTACCTTCTCCAGGAAAGATGTTGATGTTGTTGAAGGCGTTCACCTGTGGTTGTGGTGTGTGCATGGCAGGAAGAGTTGCACAGCGGAGGAAGGTTAAGTCACATGATTGCGACATCTAAGCTACCTGTTATGGTAGCTGTGAAGGATGAGTCGGAGCAAGGAAGAGGGTAGGACCATATTACATGTAAAGCACTGTAAAGTGCGATTTTGAGTGGGTAAAGTGAGTAAAGTGCAGGAGAAGGAGAAATACACTGTAAATTTTGTAAATCTTGTAAATTTCGGACTTTCGGGCAGGCTCCCAGCTGGAGGTCCTGGATGCACATTGCAAATTTTTTGCTTCCATAATTACGTGACTGGCGGATGTTTTATATCCCGACATGCCATATTAATTTAAATATGTACCTGAGCAGTTTGCTTGGTCTGTCAGTGATACTGTGGTACTTGTAATTTTCTATTACTAGTAATTTAATGTTCTACAATATGTACTTCAGTCCGTCCAGGCTTGGTGGAATGCGAGTGACTCGTGTGCCGAACCCTTAAGTTACGTGCCATCTGGCATGAACAATGCGGAAATTCCCAACCTTGTGTCAGCACAATGGGCGAACTTCAACCGCCGTATGTCACGTGACATCAGATTCCCTTTTTTTTTTTCAGAGCGAATCTCAGACGAACCCCCTTTACAGATTTTACCTTAGCTAATTGTAAATTTCTCCGGATATCCCGACTTAGCTGGCAGAATTTACGCCTTGGCGCTCCATATAGGGTAATACAGTCACGTGAATATAGAACCTCAGGGTTTCCCATGTTGTCTGGTGCCTCTTTGCCTCGGTGCCTTCCCTTATGCCTGTCTCGTTTGGGTAGTGATGGTAGTTAGTAGTCAGTAAATGATTGAATCCATTCCCTTTCGTCTCTTCTGTCTCGCTCTCTCTGTTTTTGTAAAATCGTGCCCTTGCTCTCATTCTGTTAAGGCTCGTGTCCCCCATGCTTGTCTGTCGGTGTCTGCTGGTGTCTGCCTTGATTTCGTCGTTTGCACCATGAAAACGATGTCCGGCTGTCTGGCTGCAGGTGTGTTCATCTCTGAATGCAAAATAAATTCATTGACTAATTAAAAGAGATGGTGCTGTGATTATTAGTGTGTATGATATTGAAATCTACCTAATGGTCTGCTACTTGTGAGGGATGATCTCTCTGTGGTCCTTCTTGGCACGTTTGATGGTGGTGAGCAGGGCTGTGTGACCTTCTTCATACTCTGGATATGCAGCGAGGAATGCTGACTCGTTTCCTTGGTACCTTCAAATGGTGAGTGGCTTTGGGTGCTATTTGGGAGGCAGGTCACTCACTGTTCAAGGAACTCCAGCATGATCAAAGCATGCTGGTGGTACTTTGAGCCAAAGATGGCTTTGTTCTTTCCCTTGAGCCATTCGGCTGGCCAGTCTTGGAGGGCCACATGCAAGCCACATTTAGGATTGGCTTCTGTCCAGTGCTGGACGATATACCTCCAGGAGTCCATTTTGGGAGCATAGCTCCCATCAGCGCACCGTACAGGAAGGTTTGGGATGTCCAGGCCCTTCTTAGGGAGTGGATGAGAGCCAAAGTTTGTGGTGCCAGTGTTGTTTGTAGCTGGATTAAAGGTATGACTGGGAGCAGGGACTGTCTGCTGTGAAATGAGTGTTGGGGACTCGCGAGGAGGGAGTGTACTGCAGGGTGGGTGCTGCAATGGTGGCCAGTGGAAAAGAGTAGAGCTGAGTGACCCATTTCTGCTGGAGATGAGTGTGTTCGTGAGGAAGTGGATGTCAGTTTGCAAATCTGCGACATTGGCTGTGATGAACTGCTGCATGAGCTGCAGATCCTGTGAGCATGCAGGCTTGACAAGCCAGCACTCACCAAGCAAGGAGCCATCGGCCTTGTTCTGTGTGGGGCAAAGGGCATCACTGGTCATTTTTGTAAGTCGACAGCTCATTGAGTAGGTACTGGATGAGTGTATCATGCTGATTTGTTTTCAGGAAGTTCGTCAGCTGATGTTGAAGGACTCTGGACTTACGTTCTCATTTTCTGCCCATGCTCCCCACCACCTTACCCTGGCCAACATCCACCACTCACCAACAGGCATGAACATCCAGCACCACTGTGCTCTGCCATGATGGTAGGTGTGGGTGGTGAAACTGTCACCTCCACCTCATGAGATTCCTGCACCAGTGGTTGCCTCGTCAATCCAAGCCTACACGGCATCATGCGAGATATGTTCACCATAATGGACGATGCCATTGGAGCCAATTGCGGGGAAGATAAAGTCATCAGGCTCAAGCTTGCCATTATAGTGAATATGCTTGAGAAGGGCAAGCCACAGCAGCACCCAGAAGAAACAATCACAGCCAGGCATGTCTGGCTGTGGATAAATTTTGTATTGGTTACCTAGTATGAGCAGGGCAAGAGGTCAGTGATTGCACTGGCTGCATGTCATATTTACTCACTGCGCAAGTCTGCCTCCTTTAGCCCTTTATCCACCTTCTGCTGCCATTTTTTGTGATTCAGCAAGAACACTTCGAAGCAAGCATGCAAGTCCTTCATCGACAGTGGCTCGTTGTATAGATACTTCCTAAAGGCCATGTTGACTTCGGACAGATCAATTGTAAGGTCTTTCCTTTTGAGCTTAATCAATTCGAAACACCTTGTCCATAGGTTCCAGGCAGTGGTGCTGAACGCCTGGTACATCACAATGCATGTGATGAATGTATGCAACTCCAAGGTGAGGTTTTTGGTAGCCGCTTTATTCCCTTCAAGCAACATTCTGACAAGAGCCATGTAGGTCTTGCTTGGGCAGCATTTGTGGACCCATGTTAGAATCCTATCCATGAAGCCTTTCGACATTGTGATTGAGTGAGTCCTGTCACCGCCTTCACTATTTGTCTTGTGCCAAACTGACTTGATGACATCTTGCACGTCAGCCAAGCATGCAGGATTCCCTTCCCAGCACTTTCGTGTTTCATTGAAGTGCCATCCGCAATATGTATCACCAGCTCTGTTGTATGGAGTGAGTGTTCAATTGGTCACCAGAGGTGCTATACCAGTGCTCACGCTTCCTCCCAGTACTTTTTGAATGCTGTGTGAATACTGTCACATGTACTTTGGCCATTTGTGAGTGCCTTATCTGAATATTGGTTAGGTATCTTGTCGAGTGCATCTCTGAACATCGGATCCTCATAAGCATCGCCATTGTGTGATTCTTCATCTTGACAGCCAGTAGTGGAAGCATGCACCTTTAGCCATTTCTGACCATGGTCAATGTATGAACCATAAATCTTCCGCATGCTGTTTGCATGCTTGTGTTGCTGTTTCGCCCATTCTTTTATCTTGTTAATGACTGGCAAGGTAGTGTTTCCTGCAGTGGGCTGTGCTCCTTTCCTCCATTTTTTGGGGCTCGCTTCACTGGGATGGACTAGGACCTTATTGGAAGTTTTTTTGATCCTTCCCATGACCAAGGTGATGTGGTGTATGTTGCTTGTCAAGAGAGTGCATAGGGGGTCCATCCCTCATTTTAATTTCAGCTGTGCCAGCTGCGCCACACTTGTCATTCACAACAGAATTTTCATGTCATTAATTGCTCAGTCTGTTGAAGTGTCTCAGAACAAACTCAGTCTAGTACAGTAAGATCAATAACTTCATGCCCCTCCTCATCAGTGCACACTTTCATTCCCCCACTCGGCTCCGGATCCCTAACCACATTACTCATATCCCCAACCTCAGGCCATAGCATATCTGCCATAGCAGCATACTGTGCTGATAGACAGGGATGCCAATCAGGCAGTGGATCTCCTGAGGAAAGTCCTGCAGAAGTGGCATGTTGATCACAGCAGTCAATGACATCTTGAGGTGAGGTGAGCTCCATGATCCAAGTAGGAATGGAGACTTTGCTGTGTGATGGTACCCAGGACTCACCCTCTTCAGGGTTTGGATCATTGTCAGCTCAAATACCATCATTAGTAGCATTGACAAAAGATGACGCAAATAGCATGATGCAGTATACTGGTATGCCCCCCTCAGGATCCTTTCATTTTTCAACATTAAATGTGGGCTTCAGGAGTATGACACCATCATCTGTTCGGAGCTTGAAACATCGAGTTAGCACTGACAGCAGTGGGGGTAGAAAATGCCCACCTGGCACAGCACCTGCATGCATGTGGTAGGCCAAAAATTGTTCCTAAGATACTTGTGGATTTTTGGCTGCATCCAGCCAAGGTGATCCTGACAGAATGCAGTGAGACGCGTGATATTGGGCTGAGTGGGATTGAATTGTGGAAGTGAAGATGAACTGGCACCATCGGACCAAGTGGTGACTGGATAAAGGTAAAGGCGCATGATTTCAATACTGGGGAAGTCTGCAGGAATAGATCCTGTGAGTGTCAGATACTTTCTCCCTAATGTGCCATCAACCAGGATGGTGAAGAGGTGATCACGCCAAGTCTCAAGCATGTCTGGAAGCTGTGCAGGTGCCACTGATGTCATGACTTGCATCAGCGAGTCACTAAGGTCACCTGCAAGCAAAGCACGGCTGACCTGCCTGCCGCACCCTGAAAGTCCTCTCTAGATATAATTTCAGAGCCGCTAGTAGTTGCATACATGAAAATGGTGTACTGGGTTGTAGTCACCTCCATGGAGCATGCCCAAAGGAGGAGATGGGAAGTCATCAAGGGAATGTTCGGATCATTTGATAGGGCCCCAGCACAGTAAGCATCCACAAGAAATGTACCATCCTCATTGTCTGTGCTGATCAAGTACCATGGTTAGAACACTGGATGAATTTTAAACTAGATAAACTCACAGGCATAAAACTTTTTCTGCACCAAATAACAGGGCGTCGCTGTTTTCCGTCAATACTGCACTAATTTTCCGGGTTTATGCATAAGCTCTCTGGGATATTTCTTGAGCCACAATATTGATGAAACCTTAGGAGACCGGCTCCATAATTCTCGCGGGTTTTCACTTCGACAGATATCAACATTACATCAAGAAGCTTAAGGACGTTGTTGAAGGGTAGGTGTGAGAGCACCGATGTGTGGAAAGTTGTGGAATGTGGGGCAGACCAAATACGAACACGATCGCACGCAAGAACGTGGGGATGAAGAGCAGAATGTGTCAAAGTGTTGTTGTTTTTGGGTTTACGAGGCTTAGGTGGTTTGTGAACGGAAATGGGTGGTTCCCCTACTATGGGTTATCTTGCCAAAGACACCTTTAGCAAGGCCAAGTCCTCTGCGACACCTACACGAGTGGGCGCCAAAGATGAATGAATGCTAGACATAGTCAGAAATATATGCATGAAGCTCCTTCGGGAGCTCAATTGGGGGGAGACAAAGAGTGGGTGGTCCGACCTCACCGCGAGAGGTCTTATCTGCCCTGTTCCATTCAGATTCCACATAAGTGAGAATGTGAGATACGTTCATGGCCATTGCGATAGATTCCACTCAATGGATGGCTAAGTTGACTTGGAAGTTGCAACTCCTCCCATGTCTAAAGGCGCCAATGACGCCTTGATTGTCAGAATGAATGAGTATGGCAGCATCGTGCCAGCCGAGATTGAGAAGCGTTCTCACTGCAAATTCAATGGCTATAGCTTTGAGCCATCTGATGTCTCTGCCTTCCCCTTTCCAACCATTGCGCAAAGTCCAAGTGTTCCACTTGTCGCCCATGACCAATCCAATTCCCCAATTGGTTGACGCATCTACCCATAGGTCTATGTCGCGCGTATCTCCCCGTGAAACAAGTGAATGAGGAGGGGGAGGGTTATCGAGGATGTTCAACCACCACTTCAAGTCTGATACAACCGAGGTGTGTGAGAAGCGAGATGTGTGAACAGAGGGGAACTCAGCTATTAAAGACTAGAGATTGGCCAAGTATGCCCAACCATGAGGCATAACGAAAGCTATGTGTGACAATGTCCCATTGATGCTCATGGCATCTTTGCACGACATTCTTTTCCTGCTCAACAGAACGTCAAGAAGAGCGAAAAGTTTGCTGCAATACCTTATGCACTTCGCGTCGGGTAGTGTGACGGTATGAAGTACCAGATCCCAAAGAAAACTGAGGTATGTGAAAACAAAGGCAAAGTCAGTTTGTTTCTTGGGGTGCCAGGGCACCCCAAGGGGATTGGACATGGTGAGAATTTGGCCAAGATTATGCGTGTACACAAAGGGTGAGTGGGATCCGTTCTCTAGCTGCTCTCCTCTGCCGGAAGGGAATCTGAAGAAAAGATGGTTGTTGACCCATTTTTTGATTGGTCCTAATGTTACAAACTTGGATAGGTTCTAACAACTAGGACTCAAAAGAGAGTCGTCGGAGTTGAGTCTGTTCTAGCGACACGATGACAATGAAGTCTACTCGCAAAGCTAATAGTTAACAACAAGGTGGTCTTGATGTTAAGTTCAAAGGTTCAGCCTAACAACGAGGAGTGCTTGAAGTTAGAGATCAGTTCAGATGACTAAGCTTGGAGGGCTTAGACGAAGGAAGTCAAATGTCAGGTAAAACCCAGTAAGATTAAGTAAAGAAACTACATAGTACAGATGCGCATATTTATAATGAATCGTAGAGAGATTTAGGGTAGGTAGGATGAGTGAGGTAACTACCTAGTTAGGTATGTATGCACTAACAGGAACAATAAGCCAAGAAAGGAAACATGTCATGAGTTAAGTCATCTAGCGATGGCAACAGGTGATCGTGATGTAATACAATGGTTTAAGACAAGGAAAATGAATATAGGGTAAGCGTACTGTAACATTACCCCGTTTTTATCGTGAAGTCACCGACTTCATCAATCAGTATTATCGTAGAGGGTGTGATCATAGTCATAGTCACGGTGAAGGAGGGCATCTTGCTCCTCAGTAATGCAAAGCTCCGCAGCATCGTGATCAGCTTCCCAGCGAGAGAGGGCGCTATAAAATTCAGGATCCTTCCAATTGATAGGAAGGACTGCTTTGCCTTTAAGCTGTTTGCAAAAGACGGAAAAGTGACCTGGTGCATAAACACAACAGATACGGCAATGATATTTAGGGCAGTGCTTGTGATGATGCCCAGGAACACGACAATTGCGACAGACGAAGTTGTTGTCAGGGTCGGTGGTTACAATGGTGACTCAGGATGCTGTGGAGGGCGTCAGGGATGCAGAGCGTTCGCGATTACGCGTGGTAGTGTCAGGAGGGGAAGGAGCGGATGCACATGCAACACATGTTCTATGGGTGGTTCTGGAAGAGCATCTACGTGATAATCTACAGAGTGGATGGGCCGGTTCATTAAGTGGTGGGGCTAATTCCTGCAGTACCTGCAAGGCAGCCATCGTCGAGAGAGACATAGTATGTAAGCCAGGAGTAATATCCTCAGGTGCAGCGGGAGGAGGGCTTTCAACTGGAGGAGGTACTGGGAGAGGCGTATCAGGTGAGTGAGGGCGTAGGACTGGGTTCTTAAGGATTCGCTCGCATACTTCATGGACAACTTCACGAATAATGCTTTTAGCGTCATCAGGCATAAGATGTATAGTGAGGTTCCTAATATGCCTTTGTAAATGAAGGAGGATGTTGGTGTGATGGGGGTTGGGGAGGACTTCGGCAGTTCGTTCAATGAGCTCAGCGGCTCAGATGATGTTAATGAGGAGCCCAACGGCTGTTGCGTCATGCTCAGCTAGGCCTAGGTGGTTGTCGATGGCTTTGGAATATTGGATATCAAGACAGGTGGATTCGATCAGAGTCTGATTCTCTACTTCTTCAATGATTGTGCAATGGCATCGGTGGAATCTAAGGTCTTGGTAATGACATCGAGATAAGCGTCGAGGGAAACGAAAGCGCTAGCAAGGTCAGAGGTGATGTCAGAAGAGGAGCTCATAATGAAGTTGTTTGTAAGGGTTAGAAATTTAAGAGTGATAAACTTGATAAGGCGAAGGAAGTCGGAGTGTTGCCAAACAATGTCACCAGAGTACATGGTAGACCGTTCAAGCAAGTTTATGCTTCTTCTTATACGCCTTCGTTAACTCTGAGGCATTACCAAGATTCTCTTCTGGGATCCATTCATTACTTGCCGACGAATAGCTGGTCCATGATACAAGATAGTGTCTTCGTTTACCCATACCTTTATGGGCAAGGATGGCTTCGACTTTGTATTCCTCTTCTTCCGTGATGATATTGGGTGGCGGTTCTTAAAAATTCGGGCCATGTACGTCAGTTTCACGATAGGACGATAGCTCCGAAGCATGGAACATGGGATGGATTCGCCATTGTTCTGGAAGTTGGAGTGTGAAGGTGATCGGACTAAGTACGGCTTTGATCGGGAAAGGTCCATATCTTTTCGGTCCAAGCTTCTTCTTTGGTATGGGAACAATCAGATTCTTAGCTGACAGCCAAACCTTATCGCTGATTTTCCACGGTGTATACTTTACTCCGTGAGATCATTCGGCCATTCGTTGCATAGCAATGTTGTGACAGGCAATGGCTTCTTCTTGAGCTTTCTGTAGGAGGCATACATGTTCTTCTGCAGCTGGAACTGATGACGATGCTAGGGTATGGGGTAATGATCATGGGTTGTATCCCATCATAAGGTAGAATGGTGAGGCATTATGGGAATCATGCTTTCGGTGGTTATGGACAAATTCTGTGAGGGGAAGGTGTTCAACCCATGTTTCAGGGTTGGTACGACAATAGATATGGAGGTACGTTTCCAATTCTTGATTGAGGCGTTCAGTTTGTCCATCAGTCTGAGGGTGATAAGTGGTGGACAGTGCAATGGTGTAATCAAGGAGCTTGGCAAGGGCTCAAGAGAATTTGGAAATGAACTGGGGGCCGCAATCAGAAATGATTTTATCATAAAGTCTGAATCGTCGATAAACGTGCTTGAAGAAAAGCTTGGCCACTCCTTCTGAGGTAATTGTTTTCAGGCATGGAGTAATAATTACCCCCTTCATAAGGCCATGGTCTACCATGACCATGATAGAATCGAAGCCCCCCGACGGAGGGAGGTCGGTAATCAGATCCACCAATAAAAAAGTGAAGGGCACAGTGACGGAGGAGGGAATTGGAACGAGAGGAGGGGTTACAGGGTGTGTATCAGATTTCATTTGCTGGCATAGGGCACAACCTTCAACATATTTGCGAACGTAGGTGCCGAGACTGGGCCACCAATAATCGCGTTTGACAAGTTCTTCCGTTTTAAAGTGATCAGGGTGTCCTGCTGTGGGGTGATCATGAAGCCGGTGGAGGAGGTCATGACGAGCGGTGGGAAACATAAGCATGGTCTTTGTAATACAGAATGGAATCAACAATTTTCCAATCCGACAACGCGGATTTCATTGGTGGGAGACAGAGACTGTTCAATGCATCAGAAGCGGTTGAGAAAATGGGGTCCAAGGAGGGATTGTCAGTGGACAAGGTGTCATGAAGGGAATCGTCAAGAAGTCGAACAAACATGGTATTGGGAAGAAGGGTGATGTCAGCGTTATCAGAATTCGTAGGATGATGGTCAGGCCTGCGAGATAAGGCATCGGGGGCGACCAACTTAGTGCCAGGGACGTGATGGAGTTCAAGATCAAACATGGACAGGATTAACTGCCAGCATGCTTGGCGACGGGTGAGTTTCTGGGCGGTATAGAAATAAAGCAAGTTTTTGTGATCTGTGAAAACGATAACTGGGTGCGGGTTCCCTTCTAGGTAGTGGCGCCATTCAGTGAGTGCTTGGATGACGGCGAGCAACTCCTGATCAAAGATTTGGTAATTCCATTCAGCGGGGTTCAGAGACTGGGAAAGATAACCGCAGGGGTGATACTGGCCATTGTTGTCCATCTGTAAGAGTACCGCGCCCGTAGCAACTAGAGAAGCATCAGTCACAACAGCAAATTGTCGAGTAGGATCAGGGTTCCTCAGGACTGGTTGATGAAGGAAGCAATCCTTCAGGGCCAAGAACAAATTGTTACATGCATCTGTCCATGAGAACTGGACATCTTTCTTTGTGAGATCTATCAGAGGGCGTGCGAGGTCCGAGTAGTGCGAGATAAAGTTCTGGTAGAAGTTACAAAATCCTAAGAACGACCGAGTCTCTTTTACCATAGTGGGAACGGGCCAGTTTTTGATTCCATCAAGTTTAGCAGGGTCCATAGTGACGTGACCTGGCTTGATGATCATGCCAAGGTATTCCACCTCTTCGGCATCAAAAGTGCACTTTTCTGGTTTCAAAAACAGTTGTTCCCGACGGATTATCTCTAATATTCTCCTGGTGCATTTCCAATGTTCGTCAAGTGTCTTCAAAAAGATAAGAATATCATCCATGTAGATCACTAGCCATCCCTCGTTAATTTCCTGCTGAAAGGTCCAATTCATATATGCTTGGAATGTAGCTGGTGAGTTGCAAAGGCCGAAGAACATGACATTAGGCTCGAATAGTCCGTTGTGAAGGCTGCCTTCCACCAGTCGTCAGGGTGAATCCAAATATTATTATACCTGGACCAGACGTCCATCTTGGTGAAATATTTGGCATCATGAAGGCGGGCGATCAGGGTAAGGGGAAGAGGAAGCGGATAGGAGTTCTTTATCGTCCAATCGTTAATGTACTGGTAGTCCTGACAAGGGCGAAGTTCTCTGCTCATCTTTCCAATGAAGAAGAACCCACTAGCTTGAGGGGATTTTGATTTGGAAATGAACCCTTTCTTTACATTTTTGTCAATAAAAGCCTTTACCACTGACTGCTCCTTTTCGGATAATGGGTATATTTTCGATGTCTTTGGGATAAAACCGGGTTTCGTTTCAATACGATGATCAATTCCTGGGCATTCGGGGGGAAGATGGTTTAGGCCGTCCTTTGCAAAGATATCATGAAAGTCATGAAGATAATCGGGTACCAGCTCCTCAAACAGTTTATTTTTCTTCTCTACTTCGCTATGAACCCCGGCGACCGCAAACTGCTGTGCTTTATTACTAAATTTCATCTCGTTCTTTGAGGTACCATCCTTTGTTAATGGCATATCAAAGGACATGTTCTCAATTAGGCACATTTCTGTTCCATTTTCCGAATACTCAATGAGGACATCTTCATTGTGTAGTTGATAGGTGTCAATGTCGGTCACCATCGGTTCGTAGTTATCCCAGATATCCTCTTTAGTATCAAAGATGGGGGCGGTTTCAGCAGGAATGAAGGTTTCTTCATCAGGGATTTCTTTGATCTTTGCAGTAAAGTGAGCCGTGGAGTCAACGCATTCAGGTTTCACTGATTCGACTTGCATTGGAATCGTGGAGTCAACACGTTCAGGTTTCACTGGCTCCTTTCGAAGCTGGGAATGCTCGTACTTCTGTTTCTTCGAGAATAGTGGTGGGAGGTTATTCTTCCTTTGTTCATTGTCAACATCTTCTTCAATCAAATCGGATTTCGGGGTTCTAGGTAGGGAGAGCATTCTTGCTTTCCATCGGATTATTGGGTCCATGGCCTGTAACCACGGGATACCCAACAGGATCTGGTCACATTTGCCAAGACGTGTGACATTAAACTTGCCAATCATAGTACAGTTGTCTATCTTCACAGTTAGTATGCAGTAATGCGTAATCGGGCCACTTTTGGATAGGCTTCCATCAGCGGTAGTAACTTTGAAGGGTTTGGAGAGGCGATGAGTTCGGATCTTATGGAGCTTAACAAAGTCTTCAGAGATGAAAGTCCCTGCTGCTCCTGAATCAATAACGGCTGTGGTTTCGACGGTTTTCAGACAAGTTTTGGAAATAAGAGTCATTGGAACACGTAGTTCCTTTTGTTCTCAAATAGCCTGTACAAGTCTTATTGTTACATTGGAAGATACTGACATCATACCAGTCTTCCACATCAAAAATCCTCCGCAAGGCGGCGATTTTCTACCTCGTCTTCTTCTTCTTCAATCTTCTCTTGCCTAACTGGGACTTTCTTCTTCTTATCAGGGCAGCGATTGGCACGGTGGCCATGCTTTCGGCACATGAAGCACAGACCTTTTGTCATGCATTCTGTGCATTCTTCTTCGTCGAGATGATCTACGTCCATAGCATCGTCATCCTTCTTCTGCGGCTTATACTGGGGACGGTAGTTGCGATAGTGGTTGGCATTAGTGAGGGAGATAGTGGTGTTCCCATGATTGATGTTACTGTCAATCTTGGTGACGGCAGTAATGTACTTGTCGAAGTCGGAGGGGATCTCCCCCATCATATGGATGGCACATAGAAGGTTGTCGTTTAGTCCCAGGTTAAACATGTGGATAAGGACGTGGGATTCCTTAATGTTGGCTACTGCCACTAGTGAACGAAACTCAGTGATGTAGCAGGTAAGGCTCTTTGTTAGCTGCTTAAGCTTCTGGATCTTGTTGAGCATGACTATGCTTGCGTCGGCTGGAACAAACATGTCCCTAAATTCTTTCTCAAAGTCGGCCCAAGTGCCGTACTTGGCTGTCCTTCCTTCGCATACTTGATAGAATGTATCTGACCAGGATGAGGCCCTCCCTTCCGTCTGTAGGCAAGGGCGGTAACAACTTTCATTTCATCGGTGTTGTAAACCGTAGTGTTGACAGTGAAGTAAGCTTTAACGGAATGCAACAACCGCAAGGCTTTCTTAATGCTACCATCAAAGGCAACCTGGGGCTCTGGTGCGTAGTTCGGTATCACGGGTAGACATTCTAAGGCTGGGGTGGGCTGACAGCTGTCGGGGAGGTCTTTCGTCTGGGAATTCATCGGAAGAAGTTGAGCTAGAACTCAAACTATCTTCGATATCAGTGGGGATCAGGCAGGGTTCGGTTAGAGCTGACTCGGGAGCCATGTGAAATTCTTCTTCCGGGGTATCCAGTTCTTCTGGTTCTGGGTCAGGTTCGGTAGGATCTCTTTCCCACCAGAACATTCTCTGCCAGGAGTTCGTCTTGGACTGGTGTCAATAGAAGGGTCAACACAGATGGTATCGGTCAGATAAGGACTTTAATCTTTTGTTACGAACTGGGATAGGTTCTAACAACTAGGACTCAAAAGAGAGTCGTCGGAGTTGAGTCTGTTCTAGCGACGTGATAACAATGAAGTCTACTTGCAAAGCTAATAGTTAACAACAAGGTGGTCTTGATGTTAAGTTCAAAGGTTCAGCCTAACAACGAGGAGTGCTTGAAGTTAGAGATCAGTTCAGATGACTAAGCTTGGAGGGCTTAGACGAAGGGAGTCAAATGTCAGGTAAAACCCAGTAAGATTAAAGTAAAGAAACTACATAGTACAGATGTGCGTATTTATAATGAATCATAGAGAGATTTAGGGTAGGTATGACGAGCGAGGTAACTACCTAGTTAGGTATGTATGCGCTAACGAGAACAATAAGCCAAGAAAGGAAACATGTCACGAGTTAAGTCATCTAGCGATGGCAACAGGTGATCGTGATGTAATACAGTGGTTTAAGACAAGGAAAATGAATATAGGGTAAGCGTACTGTAACACCTAAGTCCATCCTGTGCAGTATGTCTACGGTTGCGTCTGCGACGTTTCCTTGAACTCCTCCAGCCGTGGACAGCCTGAACAGGAATACGTGATCTATGAAGAAGTGGCCGTCAACTTCGATGACCAAGAAACACTTATGCGGTGGTGTTAAGGTCGTACTCAAATAGGTTCGGATCCGAAGGACTTCGGCCTCAGCTCGTACGCTGTGCCCCTTTCCCGAGTATAGCCCCGTATTTCAGAATACTATACTTATTGTATCTGAAGATCCGGATGGCTATCGTAGCGTATCTGAAGGTCCGGACGACTATTGTATGGTATCCGGATGTAGAGACAAGTATCATATTCCTATCCAAAGGTAAGGAATAGTGTCGTATTACTTATCCGGATGGCATCCAGATATTGGACGGAAGTATATAGGCTAGTCTAGACAAGTCTAAGACTAGAAGCTAACAGAGTGTAGACTATCCGAAGATAGAGGTGGATGCGTTTAGACTATCAGATACAATCCTTAAGTCTCAAGTCCGGATAACAGAATGAGGACAATCTAAGATGATATTCGAACTGGGGTGCTATAGGGCATGTACAAGAGTTTATATACAATAGAACTACGCAAAAGGCTATGCACAAAGTATCGCAATGTATAAGCAACACTTATTAGAAGTCAAACATAAGCCGGAAGTTAATCACAGGTGAACGGATCAGTAAACATAGCCGGAAGTAAACATAACCGATATACCGGAAGGGAAGATATACTAAATGGAGGAAATAAGCAGTGTTTAACGTTATATGAACAGGATATGAATGAAGAAGCTTATCGTGACGGATCCGGTACGGATCTGTGGATCGGATCTGATCGGATCTGACATCCAGAACTTCGGATGAGAAGCGCGAATGTATGGGATATGACAGTATCCCCCATTTAGGGCCGATCCCTAGAAGGCCAAGAATTGTAGATCCGGTCCGGACAAGGAATGCGAGAATCGATGGACAAGAATGATGGTAATATTGCTGAGTTCGGATTTCCACAGATATACCAATGCCAAAGTGTCACAGGTGATTCCTACCCCCCACTTATTAACACACACTAGCTTAACTTGAAAAATGTCTGGCAACAACTCTGGAGCTCAGAAATCTGCTAAGGCTAGGCTTGAGGAGCTTAGGCAACAGATTTTGGACGCAGAAGAAGTGGCCCGGATGGAGGAAGAGGCTTTGAGGGCTCAAGAGGCAGAGCGGAAGCGCTTAGCAGATCTGGAGAAAGTGAGGCAAGCAGAGATCTGGATCCAGCAAGTGGAAGAGAAAAGGCATCAGGAAATAGTTAAGGAAATGGTGCATTTCAGATCCGTTTGCTATTCTTTCACTAACATTTCAGATAGACTCAGAAGATGTCTTCTAAGGAGGATGGATCCTGCGCGTGCTGCTCCAGAAGGGCACAGATCTGTCAATGGATGGATGCAGCTGCTAATCCTTTGGTGAGTTGTCTGGAAGTTTCGGATCCGTGTTTTTTGACATCCAGATAGGTTAAGTCTTGTGACACTTGCCGGAAGGACAAGGCCACTTGTCCTGGACGGCCCAGAACTGTCAAGGCTTCCAAGGGTAAGAAAAGGCAGCGTGCTGCCGGATCTCCTTCCCCCAGAGGCAAGGGTAAGAAATGTCAGCAGAGTCCCACTCCGGAAGCTCCGGATTACATGGAGTATGATGACCAGGCTTGGGTTGCTGCTGCTAACAACATAGTAGCAGAGCTGGCTAGGACCAACTCTCTCCTGGAGAAGAGTATTGAAGCAGCCGAGGGAAGTAGGGCTGCCACGGAGCAGATGTGTTCTGGATTGGAGTTGTTCCTCCAGCAACAGAGGAAATTCCAAGCCCTCTTGTTCAAGGAGCTTAGGCTTGACCCCCAGATCACTTCGTATAAGGCTCAGATGGGTCCGGATGAGGAAGAGGAAGGTGATGAGGAGATGGAAAATGCGTCCGGAAGTGAGGAGGGCGGATCCAGAGGGGATGAGGGGTCTATGGAGATGTAGATATTTT
Organism: Suillus cothurnatus; assembly: GCA_016758765.1. Classification (NCBI taxonomy): domain Eukaryota; kingdom Fungi; phylum Basidiomycota; class Agaricomycetes; order Boletales; family Suillaceae; genus Suillus; species Suillus cothurnatus. The sequence goes on along the minus strand of JABBWL010000555.1, from coordinate 8,826 downwards.
CGGATCCGTTTTCTTAACTTCCACTACTTGTACTTGTAGTTTCCGTTATGTACAATTTGTATACTTCAGTTTTGAATAGGACCAGGCTTGTCTGGATATGCTGAGTGATAATCCAATACTAGTTCGGACGCATTTCCGAGTTCTGTAGCTAGTAACCATGAAGTCTCTTCATCTGTTCCTTCATATCCAGACCATCAGACGAGGTATAAGAGCTGACATTGTCTTCTTTGTCGGTCTAGCTTAGAGTCTAGTATTTTGGATATCTCATACTCTGGTTCTCTGTTAACTTCTACTGGAGGCAGAGGGGGTTGGATACGATTAGGAATGGTGTTCGGTGTTGCAGGTTCTAATTGAGACACATGGAAAACAGGATGGACAGAACACATAGAATCCGGAAGTCGGACGGTAATGGAATGTGATCCCGGATGAGCTATAATCTCAAATGGACCTAAGTTCTTTTCTGATAGTTTCTTGGACAGACGAGTGGAACGGAAGTATTTAGCTTTTACGAATACTTGTTCTCCAACTTTGAAGTCCGGAGCAGGTATCTGATGCACATCCGCAGGTCCTTGATATCTTTTCTGCGCAAGAGACATCTCTTCTCGGAGGAATAGGTGTAGTTTGTTAAGGTCTATAGCATAGTCACAGGCGAGGGCGGATGAGAGGTCGCATTCTGGATGGATGGATATGTTTGGATGGTAACCCTTATTGGCGAAGAATGGTGAAACTCCAGTGGTAGCACTCGGAGCATTATTATATGCAAATTCTGCCAATGGAAGGAGTTCTGACCAATTATCCTGCTGATAATTGCAGTAGATGCGGAGGTATTGTTCTAGGGTTTGGTTGGCTCGTTCCATTTGTCCATCTCCTTCTGGATGGTATCCAGATGTGAAGTGGAGGATCATATCGAGTGCCTTTCCTAGAGAATGGAAGAAATGGGATACAGATTCCATAGTAACATGAGAAGGGATTCCATTCTTAGAGAATACATGAAGCAGGAATAGTCTAGCGAGATCCGGAGAGGTAATGGTATTGTGGGTTGGGACAAATATAGCTTGCTTGGATAAACAATCAATGATAACAAGGATGGCTGTATAGCCAGATGAGTCCGGAAGTTGTTCGATGAAATCCATGGATATGGAATTCCAAGGTCTTTCCGGTATGGGGAGTTGTTTCAGTAATCCAAATGGCTTACGTCTCAGAACCTTGGCTCAGGTGCAGGTAGTACAGGATTTGACGTAGTCCTTAACATAGGTACATATACCGGGCCAGGTATATTCGCGTCAGATACACTCTAGGGTACGGTTCTGACCGAAGTGTCCTGATAACAGATGGTCATGGGTATTCCGAAGGACGCAAAGTCTAAGGTTATTGGATTCTGGAATGTATATGTGATTATCACAACAGAGGAAACCACTATCGTCCACGGTCCATCTATCATCCAGAGGATCGGACATGTGCTCGGATCCAATAGGGTCATTAGGGAGTGCAGATAAGATATCCTTATGAAGCTGTTCAACATCCATAAGCACAGCTGCGCAGAGCACTGGAAATGCTAAGGTTGATGCTTGTAGGGACGAAGCTAACTGTTCGGATGTGAATACGGGACGGAAATTATGAGGGTTAACTTGAGCATAGTCCTTATCCCCCTCTTTGGGATAGACATCCCAGCATCTAGTAAGGGAATCCGGTTTAGCTCCAAGTTTTCCGGTGTGAAAGAATAAATTTCGCTAGACTGAATAGACTAGTTCCACTTATCCTTAATTGCAAGGGAAGCTGAAACTTAAGGACTAGCGACCTATAAGACTAGCTTAGCGACCTATAACGACCTTATGTCAACCCGACAGCGATAGCGCACTGAGTAAGTCTGTAACTAAGTAGCGCGTTGGCGGGCGATTTGAGAACTGCGGTGGGCAAGGATATGGTAGATAACCTGCTGGTATAAGGCGCGGTGATATGAACGGAGTGAGTATTGGCAGGCAGCGCGTTGGCGCTAAACGTAATATAGGGAGGAGCGGGTATTGGCAAGCAATGAGCTGGCGCTAGACGCAACTTCAGGGGGGAGCGGGTATTGGCAAGCAATGAGCTGGCGCTAGACGCAACACAGGGAGGAGCGGGTATTGGCAAGCAATGCGCTGGCGCTGGACGCGACGGGTTATAAGCGCGACCTTGCGAGAGTGAGGGCCTCAGTAGTAGCGCGCGACTGCAGGAACTTAATAGCGTGCGCGGACACAGAAGAACAATAGGATTTGAAGATTACGCGACTATGGAAACTACTAGGTGACTCCGCTATACGATAGTTGCCCGCGGGAAGGGGAAGTAAGTAAGAACTATCTACTGCTGGTCCTTATATCGTAGTGCATGAATATATGGAAGGCGTAGGCGAAACCTGTAGCGATGTAAGCGCGGCGCGTCGTATCTATAGGTTGCGCGACACGGGGATACATGTAATACGGCCTGTGCCAGTAGCTTTAGCGATGATAATCAATGGGAATTTATGCACCAGTGGAGGTAAGCGGGCATAGACAGGACATGGGGGAGCGCGATACCGACATCGGACCGGATTCTACGTAGGTGTGCGACAAGCGAGGCCAGTTATGGGAATTTATTCAATATCTGCCCAGCGCTAATGTGTTTGTCACACCGGGACGGAAACGGATGATCATATTGAATTGGTGGAGGAATTCCGACCAATGAGCCTGACAGCGAGAGAGGAGTTTGGTAGTTGCGAAATACTCAAGGTTCTTATGGTCCGTGACAACGTCAACAGGCTCGGACGAGCCTTCTAGATAGTGTCGCCAGGTCCGAAAAGCCTTGTGAATAGCTAAGAGTTCCTTATCATGGGTATCGTAATTGAGTTCCGGAGGGGTAAGGGTTCTGGAATAGAATGCTACTGGACGGATTTCAGAATCCGGACATACTATGGACAGTATGCCAGCAATAGCGTAGTCCAAAGTGTCCGTTTCCACAATCAAAGGAACGTCTGGCATCCAATGCGTTAGTATTGGAGCCGTAGTGAAAGCTTTCTTGAGTGTTTCAAAGGATTTCTGGCACTCATCTGAAAAGTTCCAAGGTGCATCCTTGCGGGTAAGCTGCATAAGCAGAACTATGATATCCGAGTAGTTATAGATAAATCGACAATAGAAATTTGCGAATACGAGGAAGGATTGAATATCCTTAACCTTCTGAGGTTCTGGCCAGTCTACAATAGCTTGTACTTTCTTGTTAGACATAGTAAGGCCGTCTGGAGATAAGAGATAACCAAGGCACTCCACAGATGTGGAATGGAATTCGCATTTTTCGGGTTTGGCATAGAGCCGATGCTTGCGGAGGCGTCAAAGTACTTCTCGGACGTGATTCTTATGGGATGTGAGGTCTTGGGAATATATAAGGATGTCATCCAGATAGATGATAACACATATGTCTAGCATATCGGCGAAGATGCTATTGACAAACCGCTGGAACGCAGCTGGTGCATTGGTGAGACCTTCAGGCATAACCAACCATTCATAGGAACCATAGCACGTTCGGAAGGCAGTCTTCCACTCATCTCCAGACGCAATCTGGACAAGATGATAAGCGGAACGGAGGTCAATCTTCATATAGATTTTGGTGCAGCTAGGGGATTCCAATAGGTCAGATATGAGAGGTAATGGATATTGGTCTTTCTTGGTTATCTGGTTGAGGCCACGGAAGTCCACGCAAAGGCGTAAGGAACCATCCTTTTCTTGACAAAGAGGATGGGTGCTCCATGAGGAGAGGAAGAGGAACGGAGGAGTCCGGTAGCGATATTTTCATCAAGAAACTTTCTAAGAGCTTCAAGCTCTACTGGGGATAACAGATAAATAGTTCCAAGGGGTGGGGCGGATCCTTCCTCCAAATTGATCTTGAGATCGTACAGACGATGAGGAGGAAGTTGACTAGCCTTGACACTATAAGAAAGTATGTGAGGAAACTAGACAGATAGCTGAGGGTGACAATGTACCAATAGAGGCGGGACAGCCCATGTGGGCCCATGGCAATAATTGCACCATGGTAAAAAAGTGGCTGCAAGGAGGTGTGTACCTGTTGCAAGTGGATGGGCTGGTGGTATATAGTGTAGATGGTAGTATAGGAATGTACTATATAGGATATCTATGTCAAAAGCAGTGAATGCAATGTGCGATGGAGACAAGTGGGCTGGCCAAATGATATGCAATGTAAATGAGTGGGCCAGGGAGATGGGGATGATGGAAATGAGCAGGTCAGGGGTAGGAGTGCAATGGATATGAGTGGGCCAATATGTGAAGCACAATGGAAGATGAGTGGGCCAGGGGTATACTGGCCCACTCATCTCTATTGCACTCCTACTCTAGCCCACTCATCTCCATTACATCCCTACCCTTGGCCCACTCATCTTCCATTATGCTTTACACACTGGCCCACTCATCTCACTCATCTCCATTGCACCCTGTACCACTGGCTCACTCATCTTCCATTGTGCTTCACATACCATCCCACTCATCTCCATTGCCCCCCCACCCCTGGCCCACTCGTCTTCTATTGTACTTCACATACTGGCTCACTCATCTCCATTGCACCCCATATGGCTGGCCCACTCATCTTCTATTGTGCTTCACATACCAGCCCACTCATCTCCATTACACCCCCTACCCTTGGCCCACTCGTCTTCCATTATGCTTTATATACTGGCCCACTCATCCCACTCATCTTCCATTGTACTTCACATACCATCCCACTCATCTCCATTGCACCCCTACCCCTGGCCCACTTGTTGCTTCATATACTGGCCCACTCATCTCCATTGCACCCCATACCACCAGCCCACTTGTCTTCCATCAATATATATGTGACTGAATACATGGAGTTACTAAATATTTATGTGGTCATATTTTGCATACTCTGTGCTCAGTGCCAACACAATTGTGGATGCTGTCTTACATGTACCATGCAGTGACAATCCTGTTACCTTCTTCCACATTCATGTAATGTCTCACTAGTTGACATAATGAAGCCAATACATATGTCATATAGGCACTTGATTCCAAGGTTCATGAAATCTATAATGACCAGGTGATAAACACCAGCAGTGGTCATGATATCAAATGCTGCTGGTCAAATTTGGGATCTCTATGAGGGGGTGTCTGGCAATTGCATAATTGGCTGTACCCTTCAGGTACCTTGGGATGTGCTTGGTGGCCTCCCAGTGGACTTTGCCAGGACTGCACATCAACTGGGACAGAATTGCAATGGGGAATGCAAGGTCAGTGTGAGTGCTAGTGGCTGCATACATCAAGGATCCTATGGCGCGCTGGTACAGTACGTCTTTCATAGCCTCAAGTTCTGCATGGGTGGCGGGGGACTGATCCATAGATAGGATAATACCCAGTTCCATTGGGGTTTGGGCTGCCTTAGCATCCTCCAGATGAAAATGTTCAATGACAGTGCCCATGTAGGCCTTCTGTGACAAAGTTAAGGTGCGTGCTGCTCTGTCGTGCATTACCTTCAAGCCTAACAACCACTTCAACTTGCCCAGATCCAATATTTTGAAGAATTTCTGGAGCTGGGTCTTAAAACATTCAATGAGGGATATGTGGTTTGCCGTAACTGCCATGTCATCGACAGAGACAGTGATGACCATCTGGTCTTTGGAGGTGCGTTTGTAGTATACCACTTGGTCCACCTTCGACCTACTGAATCCTAGCTTGGCAAAGACGCCCGCTAGCTCCTCTGCCCATTTGTACCCTGCCTGTTTCAATCCAGGTAGGCTCCTCTTCAATTTCAGCACCTTTCTATGCTGATCATCCCTTAGGTACCCGGGTGGCGTGCGCATATAGATCTCCTCTTGGATGCTAGCATACAGGTATGTGCTTTTGATGTCAATTTGATGGATCTCCCAGTCTCGCTGAGCTGCCATGGCTAGTACAATACGTATCATGCTCATATTGGCAGTGGCAGCAAAGTGTCAAAGTAATCGACCCCAAACTTCTGCCTTTGACCGTTTGCAACGAGGCGTGCACAAAGCTTGAGCTTCTCGCTGTCCAGTCCTTGCTTGGTTGCCAAGACAAAATGACAGGGGATTAGGTTTGTGCCGTGCGGTAAGTCCACTATTTCCAATGTACCCAGCTTTTCAAGTTGACTAATCTCATAGTTCAGCGCTTCCTGCCATTCTGCACTGTCAGGGCCATTTAACGCCTGCTGCAATGTAGGTTCTGGTTCCGCGACTGCTAATGCAAGGTGGATGTGAGCTTCCTCGTCCATAAGGTCCATCGCTGATGCTTCTTTTAAAGAGTCCAGGGCTATGGATGCTGTCTCCCCCTCATGGAGGGCCACATAGTAGCCTGGTGGTGGCCTCACTCTAGTGGGTTTTGGGGCAGGTGGGGTTGGTAGAGGCTGGGATTGGCTTGGGGGAGTAGTTGGAGTCTGGGGCAGTTCAGGTGAGGCAGTTTGCAGTGGTTCCTGGATGCTAACAGTCTGCTGTATGTCAGTGTACTCCCCCTCAGCCTGGACACCATCTGCAACGATCACCATGGACAGTACAAACGTCACATTTCATTCGACTGAAATGTGTCTTTTCATCGGCCAGTACACCTGGTACCCTTTGCTCTCACCATCTATCCCCACAAAAACAGCTTCCTCCGCTTGCAGCTCTAGCTTCCCCCCCTTCCAGTACATGGACAAACACTGGCGTGCCAAACTCATGCGCCTGTGACAAATTCGGCTTGGTCCCATGGACCAACTCATAAGGTGTGTGTCCTGGTATCGCTCTTGATGGCAGGCAATTCTTAAGCCATGTGGTGTAGTTGACAGCTTCCACCCAGAGCATCTTAGGTAGGTCCTTAGCGATGATCATGGTGTGTGCATGTGAAACCAAGGTACGGTTTAGTTGCTCAGTGACACCATTCTGCTAAGGTGAGTCGTGTACCATTAGCTGTCGTTCAATACCCTGACTCCTCAGGTAGTTATCGAATTCCCAGCTCAAGTATTCGCCTCCTCGATCAGATCGAACCTTCATCAACCAGGCACCTGGCTTCTGATGTGCTAACCAACTTTTGTATTGTTTGAAGGCGGTGAGTGCATCACTCTTGAGTTTGAGAAACTTGAGCTTGGTCTCTTGACTGAAGTCGTCAGTGAAGCTGATGTAGTAGTTACAGCCGCCCAAGCTCGTGGTCTGTGCGGGTCCCCACAGGTCTGTGTGCACAAGCTCACCATATTGCAGTGCCCTAGTGACTGATTCAGCCGGAAAAGGTGCGTGGGTGGCCTTTGCCTTGATGCAAGCCTCACAAAATTTGGGTTGGGAGGTGGAGTCTAGCTCTACACCCTCAATAAGGCCCTTCTTAATGGCCTCTATCACGGCTGTCTGGGAGACATGGCCCAGGACTCAGTGAAGTTCGCATACGGTGAGTTTCCCCTTCGCCATGTGGGCATGGTGCTGATGCTTACCTCCTCCCGTCAAACTGTACAGGCCCTCAACCTTTGGTATTTCTGCTATTGCAGTGCAGTTGAGCCCACGGGAGAGGATGGTGCACATGCGACCCTCAAATTGGACTGCCATACCCTCCTCGGTGATGCGGTTGGTGGAGATCAGGGTGAATGCCATGGTAGGGGCATATAGGGTGTCCTTAAGGGTCACCCTTGTGCATTTTTTGCCCAGTGGCAACTCCAGCTGGACGTCTCCATGCCCAACGGCACTCAATTGTGATCCGTCAGCTGTATGGACGTCCTGGGGGGTTATGTCGACATAGTTGGTGAATTTTGCCCTATCCGGGCAGAAATGGGACGTAGCACCTGAATTGATGATGGCGCCATGTTTCGCGGCCAGTATCTTGATGGCCTTGGCTATGATAGCCAGGTCCATCATTGCGAAGGCATTACTGGTCCTGAGAAGTACCCTCTACAGCTGAGTTGGCTGTTTCATTCTGCCCCTTTTCACCCTTTCCTGCGCTGCTGATTGAGGCCTTGACCCTCTTTTCCCCTCCAGGTCTCCAGCAATCAGATTTGTAGTGACCTTTTCGGTTGCAGTTGTAGCAGGTAATGTCTCCATTCGCCTTGCTCGACGTAGCTGACCGCTTCCCTTTTCCTTTAGTCTCCCTGGCAATAAGTGCACTGTTGCCTCCTCCCCTCTTACCAGGTCTCTTTTTGGTAAGTTGGTGGTGCTCGTACTCCTCCGTTACAATGTTAATGAGTTTGTAGGGGGATAGGGGGGTCTTTGTGATCTTTGTGGCTGCATTAATGGATGAGAGGAGAGGTCGATAGGATTTGGGAAGCAAGCCAAGGATCATGGCATGGAAATCAGGATCAAGTATCCCTGCCCCCATACCAGCAAGGGATTCACGTAGGCGTAGCATCTCAGCAAAGTGAGCTTTTACAATCCCCTCCCTCATCACATCTCGTCTCATGCAGCCTTTGTCACAGATCTATCTGCATGAGTTCAGTCTTGTCCTCATGGATCTGGCAGATCTCTGCCCAGACCTCAGAGGCAGACTCAAGTTTCTGCATGCGGAGCAACAGCCGGTCAGTTATAGTGCTGAATATCTGTTGCTTAACCAGTGAGTTCTTCTGGTCGTAACTCATCCATTTTCTTATCGCGCTCCTCGATATCTGTATCGGTAGGTATCATGCCGTCTGGCTTCGTGCCAGTGAGCCCGTGTTCTCATCAATGGGGTAGGCAATGGCTCGACTGCATGACCGTCTGCATATTGCATCAAACCTCGGGCACTTATCGCTGTCAATGTTCGCTCCTTATAGGTAATCCAATTCGAGCCGTCCTCGGCAAGTTTTGGGACATTGAACAGCGTTGACGTAGTGCCAGGGAGCATAGTATCG
>JABBWL010000554.1:0-27112 GCA_016758765.1 Suillus cothurnatus | reverse complement strand
TATTCATCGCCTGATTCGTTCAGTGTTTCTCGCCGTTAACACGGCGAGTTTCCACTACAACATCGACTCGATTCTAACTTGCGAGTCCGACGAATTACAACTCGATTTAGCTCACCGTTACTACTTCGAGTCCCATATACATTACTAAGTAGGCTAGTAGTAGGCAACCCTCCAGAAAAATCATACTGTAAAACGATCGAAATGACACCCCACCAAATCCACTACCTAGTAGCAGGAGTTAATATTCCACTAAATTCGCATCGCATGTACTCCAACATTAGGAGATCATGGTGGTCCAAGATCAATTCTCCATCCTGCACGGCTTCAGGTCTCCAGAGGCCTGGACCTCGATTCAAGTTCATGGGATATCTGGCGACCCCCTTTTTGCCTGCCCAGTCAAAATCCAGTAGTTTGAATCCGCGGGTGCCATCTTTCTTGATCATGATGTTCGTATCGCGTACATCTCCATGGACGAATTCTGCGTCATGCAGAGATTTGATGCTTGCAGTAATGTCTTCAAAATGGGCATATAGTGGAGTATAGGTGTCGGCTAGAGTATAGATGTCGGCTAAGCATATGTAGTCCTCCCAAATCAACTCCATGGCAACCAACCGCCAACCTCCTGGTAGATCTTTGACACCTTTCAAAGCCGGAGCGAAACCTCTGGAAGCACAGAATGTATGTGCATCCTCTGAGTAGGTGGAAGTGAACTTGATGTATATTTTCTCGCCAGCGGCAGTTATAGCGACAAAGCGCAGATGGGCGGGACTGGGTTGAGACTCATAAGTGAAATACTGTTCTGAACCGGTGTGCATGCATGTATAGGAGCATGCATACGGATAATCGAGAGTAGTGGGGGTAGGAAACAAGATTTGGGATGAAAGTGCCTCGTAGCATTGCTTTAAGGACCTGATAGCGTTTCTCAGTGCAGCGAAATGGCGGGCAGCTGTTGCACGCATCCTGATATCGGTGGGATGCCAAAAGAGGGGAAGAGCAGTCGAGAGCACCTGGATGTTCGGACGGGTGCCCCACACTGCAGCTGAAAAACTAACATGACCACCTACGAAAGTGAGGGTCAGTGTAAATAGTTTGCCGAACGATGCTATGAATGTACCAAAAACGCTGATCAGTATACAGGGAAGTCGGAAGTGGACGTAGTTGGACACTGAAGACTGCGTAATCTGGAGATAGCGCAAGATCGCTTGACAATATGGTTCTGCGCCGGAGGATGTTATCTCGTCCTTGACCCTACCAATTACGTAGCGATATCCGCCGGGAGGCATGTCGCTACCAATTGTATAGTCAGATGTGGTTTCAATACCATGCTCCTCTAGGATGTCCCAAAAGACAGCAGTACGAGTCATCTCGTTCCCAAAGAATTTGGACATCTGGTCAGATAAAGCAAAGACAAGGGCATTATCTGTTTTGGTAGGAGCGAGCTTCTCACAGTCATCGATAAATGTACCGAACACAGGATGGAGCAAAGTGGGAGGTACTGTTTGTGACACTGAAGGAGGCCGATTCCACCAGATGCAAGTCTTTGGATCACGTTGTAAGAGATTAAAACTATTGGGTCGTCCTTGGACAGAAGGAGCCACATCGGAAGGAAACTGCCTGACATAATTCCGGCGCTGTTTGCGTGTTTCAAATAGTTGGTCAGGGGTGACGGATGACGGTTCTGTGACAAGCAAATATTGTCAGTAGAGCGATAGTATTAGGAACCCCTAGCACCCACTTTGTACAATAAGCTGCAGGTGATTTGGCATAATATAAGTAAACACTTTCGAAACTGTATCAACATCATCCTTCAGCTCCACAGCAATCTCCTCCAGTTTCATAGACACCACACGTCGAGGAAGAGTCTTGATAGGAACAACGGCGACTGGTTTTTTGACCTAGAGCAAAGCTATGGTTTGCCTGGCTATGTCAGCGTCAGCGATGACAGGAAAACCCACCTTCCACAATATGAGATCTGGCGCAAATACCCCAAACAGGGGGCCATCCTTGAGGTGAACTTGAATGAGGGACTTTAACTCTGCTACGCTCATGCTGGATGGTACAGCAATGCCGAAAACAAAGGATTGCAGCACACACCATAATTTGAGCTCAACAGTAGCAGTTGGTGAATCCATGGTAAGTTAAGCGGTATTTTGACAAGTTTAGCCAAATCAGAGTTTTTGGGACGAAATTTTAACGTTTCGATAGGATTCTCGATGGCTTTGGATGGGGTGAATGGGTATTAAATGTGTATCTGAACGTATCACTATCATAGGTTAGGTGCTCGCACAATGGTTTAAAGAGTACCAAGAGTCTGGAAAGAGTCGCCTAGCCATTATGAAGGGTCTGACAGTGATTATTTGACTTGCAGCCTGAAAATAGCCTGCCATGAGTTGACCTTTAAGTAAAGTTACGTTGACTACTTATCACCGTGGTAACTTTCACGCACGTGACCGAACACGGTCGCGACTGTGCCTGCCCTGAATCTGTGTTGGTTCGATTCGATTGTTGAAGACGTGCATTGCATTGTGCTTTCCAAGTACTGATGGGCTTATACTGACTATTTGACAGTGACAAGAACGACGACGATCCAGAACTGACAACTGATAGAACAGACGCGGGCGATGTCGAGCTTCGACCCGCGCTCGCCAGGTTATTATGGCACGACGACGTATTCGTCTATCTCGAATGACTCTGATTCTGGTAGGTAACATGTTAGCTGTCCTTATCAATGTTAGATTCACCAGAATTTTACACATAGACACCCCTCGCGCATCTACAGATTCATCCGCCTCCCCAGGTCTCCTCCGACGCGTTGCGTTCAGTCCTCCCCGTTCTGAAACCAGCTTCGAAGGTCATGGTCACGACGACAGTTTCGGAGAACGAGCTGAAGTCGAAGCGGTTCTCACCGATTTCGACATTGACGCCGAAATTAATGCTACTCAAGATGCTGTCTCTCAATGGTCGTCTTCCCGGCCGTCCTACACGTCATTTAGTACGTCTACTCCGTACAGTGGTACAGGGTCCTACACTGGCACTTCCGCTTCGTACTCGGCGGACACCGCAACAGCAACAGGGACTTATTTCACACGCGACCCTCGAGTCTTGAGCACTATCTCAGAACGCACCGAGCACCCCAGTCGACCGACTTCCTTTGCCCAGAACCGTCTTTCTCTGCACACCGCCTGAGCACAATCTCCAACCCGCATGCTAGATCAGCTATTGAATCCCCTGTAAATGCCAACAGACTGAGCACGCACTCCCAGGGACACACGCGCGGTGCTGCAGATCTTCCCACAACTAGCCGTCGTACGGGCGACTTATTGCATTCTTCGAGGACCGTGCAGGTACTCCCAGCAAAGAAAAGAGAGAAACACCAGCCCATTTTTGCCTACAACCCAGAGTACGCCTCATTTGGGGAGTACCACGGGGTACACCTCAACTGGATATGGTTATACAACGGGTTTCACTTCGACTGGGTATGGATATACTACAGGGACGGGGACAGGTGGCTATACTACCACGGGTTACACCACATCCCGCCCTTCCTCTGTAACTAAAAGCAGATCCGAGGATTCTCGTTCTACAGTCTCGACTTCTTCAGGTGGAGGTGGGACTGACCTCAGCTTGTCGACTTTGTTAAGTCCACCAGTGCGCGGGCTTGGCACCCAACCGGGACGTATAGTGGCAGTGGAACGGCGACAGGGAGGACACAGCTAAGCCCAAGTGATTTTGCAGTACGTTTTCGAGTGCATTTGGGGTCGCTAGGGGTGCGTGTCAATGCCTCTTCCACCCTTACTTTCACTCCTTTACTTTGCTGACGCTTTTCTCGATACAGGCAGACAAGATGATCCACACACCCACGCGCCAGACCCAGACCGCCCTGCGTCGCAGCACCGCTCCTCTGAACGAGACTAACACAAGCCCCAGGAGTCCATTAACGAGCGTACGGAACATTGTAGCTGCGTGGAAGGAACGCACACCAGGGCTAGGAAAAGTGAAGAGTGAGAGCAGTGAGGGTGGGAGCGAGCTGTCTCCGCCTGGGGCATCAAAGGTTGTGTGTAATTTCGCAGGTTGGCGCACACGCGTGCTAAGGGGCGTAGATAGAAGGCTTGTTCTCTCTTCGTAGACGCGCATCGCGACAGGGACAGCAGCCTGTGACGCCAGATAAGAACGGTGGGAAGGGCAATGTGAACAGAAACCGAGAAAACGAAGGAATCGCTAGGAGTGGAAACAATGTCATAAGGAGGAGAGTTAGTTCCACGAGCAGTTTAATACCCCGCCTTTTGATATGACAGATTTGGGGCAAGAGAGAATCGGGAGGTGTGCCTTAATCTATTTTTGGTTTCAATTTATGTATCTGACTCTCATACACAGCCTATCCGCATTGGTACCCTTTGGTATCTCAACGTGCATTCCCAACGCCTTACCGTTGGCAAAAATGCTCCGCACTGCTTTACCCCACGTGCTTATCCTTTCTTGGAGTGCCTCTGGGGGCGGTCGGGGCGTAGTGAGTTTAGATCTAATCAATTGTACGGAAGTGAGGAGTACACCTGGCTTTACACACCCTGGAGCCAGGGGCGATGTCGGAGGAGTGAGTGCAGCTGTACAGGTATGTTCACTGATGAGTGGCAACAAGACGGAGAGCTGATATTGATAGATGACTGAGGATGGCGTGAGTCTCGTGGAAGTATTGTGTCCGTTCCAGCTGTTGTATAGTGATGGCGTTGAGCGACTTGCGGCGGAGAGTGCGAGGGAGAGGGTGAGATGGGTGAGTGCGATTTGGTGAGTGATATTACACTTATATTTGGATAATTCTGATGAGTGTCTATTTAACCCACACGGTTATATGTACACAGGGAAGCACTTGATCGCTCCTTATCGCTCCCCAACCGCTCCCAATCCGGTTCGCCCACAGGTAGTATAGGCACCATCCATTCTATGGCCTCAACCACATCCACGTCTGCTGGGAGCAGGAGTACTGTGTTCGTACCCCCGCTGCATACGATCCCGAGTCTGTCAGATTTGGGGAGTGATTCTGGGGGGTTAAGTCTGAGTGCGAGTAGGGTGCCCAGTGTGGTTGGCCATGGACGTACCGCGGATGATTCGTCGTACCTCTATCCCTCTGACCCGCGTATCATCGCTCCATCTCGATCTTCATCCTTGCGCCGCACATCATCTCTCACAGACCTGGACGAGGAGTTTGCTAGTGCTGTGTCGCGTGCTCGTTCTGCCAAGCCTGGTCTAGGCTTTGGTTTGAGCTTGGTCAACGAAAGCTTGAGTTCAGAGAGTGGTGGAATACTGGGTGTGGGTGGGGGAAGCCCTGTGACGGTGAGCAGTGGCCCGAGATTAGGTGGCGATGTTCGCGTCACCCCACCTCCCACTGGGAAGACAAGGAACCGAGCTCTCAGTGTCAGTGAGGAGGAATTTTCAGCGCAGGCTCACGCACGTCCAGCGTGCCAGGCTCTCGTTCCGAATCGGACTTTTTTTCGGCAGACAGTTCCAGGACAAGCAGGAGTGGCGATGGCCGGACAACGACAGGCTTAGTGACAGACGGGACAGCGTTTGAGTTCACGAGTGGCGAGTCGAATACGCAGATCGTGCCTAGCACGCTGAGCTACAGACGCACGGAGAGTAATTCTTACCTGGGAGACTCGCATGACGGCAGTGGGAGCTATACGCCATATACATCTAGCGATGGGCGTTCGCGAACACCATTCTCATCTAGCGACAGCCGGTCAAGGACGCCGTACTCCTACTCGTCCAGCGGATACACAAGCAGCACGCCCTACACGTACACGAGTGGTAGTTACGTCCCTACCTCTACTTCACCGTCCTTATCTCGTACCCCTGAGGTTCGGAGACGGCGGTATGGTGCATACTCTACGAGCGAGGAGCCATCTGACAGGGAATATTCTGCAACGACGAGGTCGACACTGAGCGGGTGGACAAGGAGCAGGACACCTACAACGACAACGGAGGGATTTTTAGTTGTGGAGGAAAGGGAGAGCAGTGGAAGTGAGGGGTACACCACAGCCCATGCGTCGCCCAGCCCGAGCACTGCGTCATTTAAGAGCCTTCCAACGATCCCAAGCGAGTCAGACTATCAGACGTTGGACACGTGCAAGACTTGCGTGAGCTCGGAGTTCGTAACTGCGGAGCGGTGCGTAAGTGACACGGAGACAGACTATGTCACAGCGGAGAAGTGCAAGACCGAGACAGAAACGGATTTCTGGACGGCGGAGGTATGCAAGAGTGACAAGGAGGAGACGCAGTATGAGGACGGCGAGCGTGTGTCTTACAATCCCGAGCGAAGAGGGGTTGAGCACGCCGAGGTCTGGATTGGTTGTGGAGCTTCCGCTGACGAACCCATTGACGAACCCATTGACGGGCCCATTGAAGCGCCCATTGACGTGCTCATTGACGAGCCCACTGACGAGCCCATTGATGTGCCCATCGACGTGCCCATTGACGTGCCCATTGGCGTACTCATTGAAGCGCTCAATGATGAGCCCATTAACGCGCCCATTGAAGCGCCCATTGACGAGGTCATTGACGTGCCTATTGACGTGTCGGTTGACGAACCCATTAACTTCCACGATGAAGTGGAAGTGGAAGTGGAAGGGGAAGGGGAAGTGGAAGAGGAAGAGGAAGTGGAAGTGGAAGTGGAGCTACCGCCTACACCCCCGCCAAAGGCGCCGAGCGAAGTCCCTAGTATCATCTCTGAGGAACCAGCGCTGGAGGTGTCGATCACACCTGAGGCTGTCACTGCACAGGAAGAGATCGCGGAGGAGGATAGCTTGCTAGCGAGCGCCCCACCTACCACCCAGGCTCCCGAGACACCAACACCCATCGTCAGTTTCCACACCGATTCTTCATTCTCCTACTCCCAGAGCGATCTGAGTCCTGCGGAGCCAGAACTTGATACATCTGTCTCGAGTTTGACAGAGTCGAGCGAGCCCTTCGTCATCGCGTCACCTCGGACTGTACAGACTCCAGTTCTCTCGATATCTGACCATGACGAAGAGGCAGTCACACCATCTGTGCACCCATCTCAATGGCCTTCTGAGACGGACGTGTCGTTTGATTCGTCTGCACTACAGCCTACCCCTAGTATACAGAGCGCTGCATTACAGGAGGGTATTGATGGGAGCTTTGAGACATCGTTTATGCGCCCGAGTGTATCACCGCTGAGCAGTATTGCAAGGCTGACGCCTATCACGGAGACTATTTCTTCCCTTACACCATCTCCTAGGCAGATGTTTCATCCACTTGAGTTGGTGTCTTCGCCATCCAGTGGGCCGACTCCGCTGACAATGTCGACGAGCGCATCGAGTTCGCTGTCAAGGACCGCGTCCACCGTGAGTGGTGTGTCAAGTATTGCGATTGAGGCGGAGGAGGAGGATGCAGTCAGCGTAAGAGCTGCCAGTGACATTTCGACGGTGCCGTCCTTGCTGTCGACGAGAAGGGAGGAGTCAGTGCGATATGTGGGTAGTTCTCTATTGCGTTTTTGGTTGAATGCTGATGTGATATGATGTGTTGATTTTTTTGCTGTAGGTGCCAATGCCCTCCCCGCGGACCGTGCCTCTCCCAGTATCCCCTGCCCCTACTTCGGTGTCGATGAGTTTGAGTGTGACGACACCGCACGATAATGTTCCATCCATCCATTCTGTCCTCGAAACGGAGCACACGCGCACGCACACCGAGCAGACCATCACGCATGATATTGACCGTCTTCTTCACCACATCCAAGAGATTGACCAGTTCCGTGGCCAAGAAACGCAAGAAATTGCAGAGAATGTGCGTGCTATCCGAGACGAACTGTATGATTTGTCAGAGTACGTCCGTACGAGGCTCGTCGTCGAGAGACCGCCACCTGTGCCAACTAGAGATACATCTGTCGGTGGCAGTGTGCTCTCGACGCCAAGAGGACCGCGCCCGAGGCCGGGTATTACACTTGTCGAGATGTCCCCACCCCCTATGCGTCCCTCCTCCCCGAGTTCGCTCAGTTCGGTCATGTCGTTCTTGTCTTCGCATCATTCGGATGATGACTTAAGTCTGTTGGAAACAGAGTTGGAAGCGGAGACTGTGGAACGCTCATATTCGATATCTAGGGAACCATCTTGGCCTTCCTCATCATCTTCATCTTCATCCTCGGTTCCACCATCTGAAATTTCTTCCAGCGAGCCATCCCCTGGTCCCAGCTTGTCGGCGACGTCTTCGTCATCACCGACTCCTCCACCCTCATCACCTACACCTTCGACGGCGTCGACCACCACTGTGCGGCAGCGCGATAGCATTACGATTGAGACGCTCAGAGACATGCTGGTCTCACTGAGAGAGCAGACCACTGCGCTTTGGGAGGGCCAGGTGTCAACAAACCATATGCTGGACGAGTTACGTGAGACACGCTCAGGTCCCCTGGACACCACGGAGTTCAATGAGCGGTTTCGGGCCATCGAGGCTCTTTTGCGTCAACTCATCGATAGACGGGTTGAGACTGAACGACCTGTCCACATCCAGCCACCATCAGAGTCTATTTCTGATGTCGGCACAGACGTAGATGCAGAGGATTTCAGCAGCGCTGGCAGGATTGGACACGGCTCTTGAGGGACCGCGTCCCTCTTGCTGCACCCCAGCCGCGCAGAGCTCGTGGAAATCTTGATGATGAGCTGCTTGCATTATTGCAGGCACCCCCGCCCCAAGTGCCTATAGGCGTCCAGCCACCTCCAGCATTGATTCCCTTTGCTTACCAACCAGCAGTACGTCCTCCAAGGTCAAGGAGTACCAGTCCCATATTACGGCCTGCGACGTTCCCGATGGCCACAGAACCAGTGGTGTTCTCGCCCGATATTCAACACCCACCTATCCCCCGTCGTACTCGTCGCCGTGACGGTCGAGGGCCGCGCGACCAACCCGCAACTGATGCTGAGACGGTATTTCTGGTACACCTGGGCCGCGTACTCAGCAACATATTGGCACTATGCCACCACCCGGAGATTTTTCCGATCCCGCACGTACACGCCCGCCTACTAATATTCCTCCTCCTCAGCCCGTGAGTACTACTGTTGAGTGAATCTAATAAAATCCCAACCTTTTGCTTAGATCAACTTGCACGGAAGACGACCTCCAAGTGCGCCTGCTAATCTTGAGCCCAGTGACGACATTCGCGAGCATCAAAGCTGGTACCGTCCCCCCAGATCAGAGGGCTTTGTACGTCCCTTAACGGATTTGATTTCAAGATGTAACTTTGATAATTCTGCAGGGCATGCCTACACCTGTTATCCCTGGTCAACAGGGTGGTCGCCAGTACGTGCCAATGCCTCCGGGGCCAGTAAGTCTGTCTTAAGATATGATTTCCGAGGTTCTGATTGCTCCCCCCTAGACTGTAGTGCAATTGCCACTCTTTGACACATTGATGAACATCCTTCGGGCAAGTTACGCTATTGATACCCTGTCAAGACACTAATTTTTTTTTTTGCGTTAGGAACATCGTCTCGCCCAACTTGCGACTGTGGATCAACAGCGAGAGTTGATGAGGTACATGAGAGGTCTGAATGAATGGCTTGAAAGGGACGTGCAGGACCGTCAAGCAGAATTGCGGGGGGTGACCGCTCGTGTTGATGAGCTCAGAAATGATCTTGCACGACTAGGATTAGGGATGCAGCCTGGCGTGCAACAACAAGGTGTGCACCCAGGTCCTGCAGTGATCCCTGTTGGACCTATTCTCCCTCCTGGGCCTCAGGGATTCCCACAGCCTCCCGTCATTCCCACCTATGAAGGTTCTCCTCAGCCAGGCCAATATAGTCCTTTCATACCCGATGAACCCCAATGGCGCAGGCCGCAGGGCATGCCAGAACCTCAACATTACGGACCTCAAGGTCCGCAAGGACCAGTTTTCCCTGGTGGTTATCCCCAACGCGATCAGTATGAGCACCGCCCCCCTGGTGATGAAGACGAAATATTTATTCCTACCAGTCCTCTCTCAAGGTCTAGCGGTGATGTGCTCCCCACAAGACCATTTGGGCCAGAACATACAATCATAGTTCAACCGAGTGATGTTGAAGGGAGTGACACTAGTACGGACACTCAACAGACCTATGCGCGTCCCGACGTACACCATGTACAACACCCTTCGGAACATCACATGGCACCAGGTTATGAACAAGATATCCCTGCTGTGGTACATTCCGGGGAGCACGCACACAGCCCTCGGCCTCAGGATATCAATATCAATATACCTCCACAACAGCCTCAAATAGGTGTGTCAGATCAGCCTGCGCCAGTACAACCTGAAGTATCATATGGACCCGCCGGGATACCACCGCCTCCCCGGCTTGACCCCCAACTACCCGTGGTAGTCCACCCGCCCCCCAGGGAGCCAAGGTCCAGATCCAGATCTAGATCTAGCCCGATAATCATACATCATAGCCCTCCTCCGTCTGGCCCTGGAGTATTACAGGTACCTACCGGCGAACATGTCGCCAGATCTCCCACTCGCCAAGAATTTGATGGTCCTCCTTCAGGTCGCGACCAGGGCGGTCAAGTGGTGATGTTACCTGCTAGCGTTGGACGTGTTGATCGTTCACGATCTCGGTCTCGGTCACCTCGTGGACGGTACCGCGATAGATTTTACGACGATCCTTATTATGGACGAGGTCGACATCCTTACTCTCCTGATTATTACCCAAGACGTTGGGATGACCGTCGATCCCGATACTACTCGCCTGAATATGGCCCTCGCCGTCGTTATTATGACGACTACTCTCCCCGACGGAGAGGGCCACGTGATTACTCGCGATCGCCATCACCACGGCGAGGAGGCGGAAGATATAGAGATGATGATCGCCGCAGCCGCCATGGACGCCCCGATTCACCCTCACGTTCAGAAGAAAGAGATGATGACACCCCTCGTCGCGGAGGGAGACGTGAAGGCGATCGCTCGCGGACTCCCAGGACTCCCACTCAGTATTCAGGAGGGCATGGACCTAGTCCTAGCCATCACACCCATAGTCCCAGCCATCACACCCATAGTCCCAGCCATCACACCCATAGTCCTAGCCATCACACCCATAGTCCTAGCCATCACACCCATAGTCCTAGCCATCACACCTTTACCCAGCACACCCCTAGTCGCGGACGGTCAGGTGACGAAGAGGACCCCCTGCACAGACTCCCCAGTCGTGACGAAGGCGATCGCTCACAGACTCACAGAATTCCCACTCAGTATGCAGAACAGGTTGGATCTCGTCCTAGCCGTCACACTCCTAGTCGCAGACAGTCAGGTGACGAAGAGGACCCCCTGCACAGACTCCCCAGTCGTGACGAAGGCGATCACTCACCGACTCACAGAATTCCCACTCAGTATGTAGAAGGGGATGCACCCGATCCTCGCCAGCGCACCCCTAGTCGTAGCCGGCGCACCCCTAGTCGCAGACGGACAGGTGACGAAGAGGACCCCCTGCACAGACTCCCCAGTCGTGACGAAGGCGATCACTTACAGACTCACAGAATTCCCACTCTGTATTCAGAAGAGGATAGTCCTCGTCCTAGCCGTCA
The DNA here is from genome assembly GCA_016758765.1 of Suillus cothurnatus. Classification (NCBI taxonomy): domain Eukaryota; kingdom Fungi; phylum Basidiomycota; class Agaricomycetes; order Boletales; family Suillaceae; genus Suillus; species Suillus cothurnatus. The sequence goes on along the minus strand of JABBWL010000554.1, from coordinate 15,556 downwards.
CACCCCTAGTCACGGCCATCGCACAACTAGTCGTGGCCATCACACACATAGCATCCCTGCTTCTCCACAGCTTGAGGGTCCTCCGCGGTCACCAACTGTCATCAGGATTGACCAACCGCCCCACGAATCATACGGCCGACCAGTGATCACGGGTCCTGGAGAACATCGCCAGTTTTCACGAGGTACGTGGGTTACTGTGGGCATGTAAATACACTGACACACCCTCCAGAACGACGTCCGACGAGCCCCACTAGTGAGCTTCGACATCAACTACGTTCCCCTGATGTACTTATTCCAACAGTACACCACCGTCAATCACCGGAACACCACCGTCGACCGCCTTCTATAATACGGCGTCGGTCGCCATCTGCAAGTGATGACGAAGCTGACTCGATTGGACATCGGGTCCCATCACGCACAGGACCGCACGCAGGAGGTGTTCCAACTGTACATTCCTCACATCATCGAGAACCTTCTATAAGGGACGACGATGGACGGCGAATTCATCGAACACCTTCAGTAACGGAACACGATGATGGACGACCACGCCAACGAGCACCCTCCGCAATGGATGCTGATAGATGGTCACATCATCGATCACCCTCTGCAAGGGATGACGAAGCCGACCCACGTGAACATCGCGCTCCTCCGCAGGCCCTATCACGCACAGGGTCGCGCGCAGGAGGTATGCCAGCCGTTGTTCAAGAGGGTGATGGCCGCCCTGAGAGTGAGATGGTTCATCATGTCCGACCGCCAGATCATGATCCTGATGTGCACTTTGACCCAACGACTACCGAATTTGATGAGGCCCTTAATCGGCGGCATGAACGACTGGACGAAGCAGAGCGTGAACTCAATCAGGTCGTTCAAGGTGCTCATGAAGCTGAAGACCGTCGTGAAACAGAATTCCGACAAAATGAAGAAGAAAGAGAGCAAGTGTTCCTCCGGAACGAAGAACGTCGTGATGCTGAGGCAAGACAGCGCGGGGATGCAATATTTGCTGAACTGGAAGAGAGAGCACGCAGTGTACCTCCTCTACCGGTCCCTCCTCCTCCTGGATCAGGGGATAACTCTTCCTTCATTGAATCGGTTCACACAGCTTCCCGTGAGGCAGCTTCTCGCCATGCCAGTGACATTTTGGAGACGGTTCAACTTGAGCGCGAGCAGTTTGCTCGTGAAAGGGAGTCTTTGGCATCTGAGAGGGAGCAGGAACGTGCTGAATTTGCTGCCGAGCGCGCTCGCATGGATGAAGAGCGCGAACAAAGGGTTCATGACCTGCAGGAAGAGCTTGCGCGCGTTCGTGGGGAGCTTGACAGCGAAAGACAGCTACGACAGACTGAAAACGAGGAACGGGCGGCTGCCAATGAACGTGACGAAGGTGTGCGCGCGCAATTGGGCGACATCACACAGTTAGTTTCGGAGCAACGTGACGAGTGTACCAGGAAGAGGGAGCTCATGGATCAGCGATGGGAAGAAAAGCAGGGCAGACGTGCTGAAAAGGATGCGCAGTTCCATGAACTGAAGGATATGGTCTCCAGGCTCATTCAAGACCGTGAGGCAGATCGAATTCAAGAGGAAGAACGCAGACTACAGGAGGAGGGCAAGCCCGATATTCAAGTGGTGCTCGATGAACTCACTCGGCAAAATAACGAAATGCGGGAGGCACTTAGAGTTCTTTCTGAGGGTATGTCTTGGGCGTGTTTTTGAGTGGTATTTTTGATTTCATTCCTTGTGGCAGACTGGCGAGCTGAAGGTGAGCGGCGGCATGAAGACACCCTTGAAGCTGTCCGTGCTACTGCCCGGGAGCAAGTCCCGTTCAATGTACAAATGGTGAATGCCTGTGAACCGTATATTTCTTTTCAAACAAATGCTTATACGAAAGCGTTTCTAGTATCTTGACGAATTCAGCAAAGCGCTCGCGACTGAGGTCCGGATGCTCCTTGGAGAAGTTGGCAAACTTCGTGAAGAACGCCGTAACATCCAACAGTGAGTTTTTGCTTGAATACATCGTTCATGTGTCCGAACATCTGTCTCTTCCAGTGAACTTGGATACCTGATGATGATGAAAGCTAAATACGGACCAGGAGGGGAGTTTGATCCTGACTGGTAAGATGTTTTAACATCAGCTTGGACAGTTCTCATTTTTTTTGACAGGAAACCACCGATGCCTGGTGCTGGTGGGCCTGATCCGCCGCCGCCACCGCCCGAGGCACCTCCCCCACCTCCCGAAGAACCTGGGCCTACTCGCCCAGCATGGCGCACACTCCCGCGCAGCACGAGGCGCATTCGCAAGCAGCGTCCCGACCAACCACCACCTCCTGAACCTGGACCTGCACCTATGAGGCAGCCTGTACATTCCTGGGTCACCTGGCATCGTGAGTATCTTTTTATTGCATCGTTCAACGAGGTGAATTGACGCTATGGATACTAGCAAACCCTGCACTGGCACCCACGCCGCCGTCCATTGAGCCTAACTTGATTGTACCTGATCAAGGCAGCCCTGGTCTATTCGGACCTCGTTCGCCACGCAGCTACCGGTAAAGACTCATTGCATTATCACAAAATAAAGCCCAGGAACCATATTATACGCATCATATCTTACTAGCATCTTGATGACATCTAACGAGTATCCTTGCCTCCTATCTTTATCTTGCCCTTGGTTATGCTGCATGTTTTATGACCTCATCGTATGGCTTCTCTGGACTCACGTTCTATTAAATCTGTGAATGGATGCATACTTTCACTTTCGAACTGCAGGTCAGAGGTTTGGCTGATATGAATTGTAACTATGCGAAGGAGGATGTAAATTATGGGTGCGGTACTGGTACTGAGTGAAATAATGCTAGTAGTAAGTACTAATACTGATTGTCCATGATCGGCTAGCGATCATTGGGCGAACGTGAGGTTTTAAAGTTCCTGCCGCTTCGGAGGGTACTCGTGGCAGTAAGGACGATGATGCGATCACAGGAAACGTCACTGAGCCGCTTCTCGGGCGATGGCGCCCTCTAGCACCACCTTCAACTTGGCTGCAAGGCCCTCCGTAAGAAGGGTTGGGCCATCAGAAGTGCAAAGGCGATAAGATGGCATGGGCTGATACGTGTCGGGAAGAATCTTACAAGGATTTGATGAGCAATAGTGAGTAGAACGCGCGTCATCAAAGCTCACTTTGCTATCCCGCACTAATACAGAGGCGATGATATCATCTGGGTTGCCTATCCTGCCTAGTGCTGGAAGGTTGCGGCTGTCTGTGACATTTTTCTTGGTTTTAGCCGAACGTAAGCGAAGTGAGAGACATCACATACCATGTATATGCATCCAGCCTTGTTGTAATTGCAGTGCACCGTTGATCCAAATGTCGTCCACTTTTTCCCGTAACCCGGCTTGGATTGCTTCATGCATGATTGCGCGAAACTTGGCTGTATAGACGGTCAGTGGGTATGTGAATCGGGCAGAATAAGTGACGTACGGTTCTCTACGAAATCATTTAGCCCAGCTTCCGCGTCCGCTTCTCCTGCAGTCTCAGCGGGCAACCATCCCATGACAGTGCACGAATCGGGGGTTGGTGGTGGTTGAGTGAGGAAAGAAACTGCATAGGCTGAGCCTACCATTGGAAGCGAAACGGGGTGGTAGAAAAGGTCGGGCCGAGATGGGTCTGATATTGGTGTATCGGAAGTTAAGTAGTGTGCGAGGAGAGCATGTGTGCGACTGGTTGGAGACGCAGCTCGGGAAGCGTGCGCTGAGGGGATACGGATGGAAGTGAAAAAGCTGAAGGACCTTCTACACGGTCGCGAGCTGGACGGTCGTATCGTACGCACAGCGAACCGTGTGGCCGCGTTAGTTGATGCCCGTAGCATGTTAAGTGGTGTTTCTCGGTGTCTCCGCGAGGACAACTCACTTAATGTGGCATCACGTTATGATCGAGATCGGTAATCGCCGATTTTGATTTTGAAACTGAGTGACGTCTTTCTTGATCTTATTTAAAGGTCTATAGCGAGACACTGGGTGCAACAGTACTCAGGCCCAGTGAACTCTACCTATGGCCAAAACGCTTGAGTTCGAGCGAAATATGACGAATATAGACGCACCATATTGCACAACAGGAGACTCGCTGTGGAGACTAATACAATATTTCGCATCTGTTCGGATCGTCTCGCATCTTGTAGGGTATGTTAAGAATATTGATATCATATTTCACTATATTTTGGGTCAGTTCAAATGGTACGATAAAATCGGTTGTATTCGGGTGAAATATGCTATAATCTAACAATACAAATGCCTCGACCCGCGACCACAAAACACAATATGGGACAATATTAACAGTAATGCGAAACACGACTCGGATAACAGGCAAGCGGTGCGACAGCAACACGGCAGGATAGCGATAGCAGTGCGAAACACGATAGCAGGGAAGCCACGCGACAGTAGACGCAAAGCAGCAATACTAAGGAAGGCAAGCAGAGAGTAGGCGAGACGAGGATCCAGCGGCAAAAAAGGCAGTAACGAAGACGGTGAGGAGAGTGCAGGAGAGTTCGAGTCCAAGTGATGGTGACAAGACGGAAAGGATCGTGAGGCGAGTTGGGCCAGGCTAGTACATAGTGCCGTCGACAATATCACCGTTTTTCGTCCACAGCCCTTCTTGTCCCTAGATACCATTCATTAGACTAGAAAACAAAACAAACTGTTCCACTTACCAAGTGTGCAGCTTCTGTATCATACAACTGAAGAAATAATAAGTCTAGAGTTATTCATAAAGAGCCGTGAAAACATACCTTGATCTGCTCCGCACCCAACTGAGAATAGTATGTATTGAACTCCTTGGTGGAACCGCTGCCAACTTTAACTTGTTTTAGCCATCGGAATGCGCACAGATTGCTGTGCAATCAAATAAGCGCCGATCCACTGAACGAGACTGCAAGTACTTACCGTCCGTTTTTCTTAGGGCCTGGTCGCATTTTGACCACTTTCTTTGATGATACAGAAGTGTCGGGATTGTCGTCAGAAGATGGGAGTGCAGTTGATGCAGATGCGATTGACTCGGGTGGGCCAGTCGTATTGGTGGTAGAAGTTGGGGAGGGAGCTGTGGTGGGTATTGTAGTAGCATTTACTACTTTCGCTGAGTTAATCAACGGACGGCGGGTTGAACCAGCACTACAAATAATACAATTAATTTTGTATCGCAGATGAGTAAAATACTTACAGTGGATTGATAAGAAGAACCTGGTAGCCGATTTGGAATAGAGAGGACAGAAACAGACTTGGATATGCCCGGCACAGTGGAAGTATTTTCATTATTGCCTGGAAGTACTGGATCTGTTACTGTATTAACAAGTGGGGAGAGTGGCTCGTCTTCATGCTCATCAGGTGGAGACACAATGGAACAGTGCTTGGTGTCCATGTCAGCAGTGGCAGGAGAGGTCTGAGTTGGCGTGAGCTCGGTGTCTGTGTTGGCAGTGGCAGGAGAGCTCCGAGTTGGTGTGAGCTCGGCATCTGTGTTGGCAGTGGTAGGAGAGCTCTGAGATGGTGTGAGCTCGGCAGTCTGTGTTGGCAGTGGTAGGAGGGCTCCGAGTTGGCGTGAGCTCAGTGTCTGCATTGGCAGTGACAGGAGAGCTCTGAGTTGGCATGACAATGGGAGGGCTCACAGACTCGTCTAGTACTGATACATCGCAACATGAGTACATGCATAATGAAGAAAAATTAACATACCTATAATGGCTGGAGAGCTCGTAGCTGTGGCAGCAGGGAGGCTTGCAGACTCAACTAATAGTAAGATGTGTGAGTATATGCGTCACAAATAAAAAAAATACAATACTTTTGACACGCTTTCTAGTGCCCTCCAACTTGGACTCAGGGCTCCGTGATCGTTTCTTGCTCTGAGAGTCCAGTTCGCTGTCAGTGTTGTCCTCTTGTTTGACTTTCTTGGATTGCTTGACGTAGTCTCCATTAATGTTGAGATGGTTCTTCCGCCACGATGGGTAAGAGGTACTGCATAATAGGTCTAGTTTCCATCCGTCTGCCACGAATCTAAACAAAGGGTGCTTGTTCTCTACGAGATTGTGAAAAAGTAACCTGCTTGAGTGGATCAACTTGCTCCAGGTCATTGGGAGGAGTCCTTTAGTTCCGAACTCAAACCAGATGCCACGGATAGTCTTGCGAATGGAATCGAGTAACTCTTCAGTGACTGCCTGACCATTCTCGTGTTCCAGGTAAGGTGCAGGTCCGCGTTTTACCTTCTGTCTGAGTCCTTCTGGTGATGTACGCCATTCTTCCCATTCTGCACGTGTCCAGAACCTGATATCTGGATAATCATGCTTGCTGACAGGAGGTAGTACCTGGGTGGTTGGAGATGCCTGTGGGGACTCGGATATACAAGCGGTAGTGTTAGTAGTAGTGGGGTCTGCATTGACAAGCTGCACATTGCGTGCAAGCTCAAGGAATGCGGACCTCCAAGTCAAATACTAGTAGTACCAATATAACTAAATGAAATCGGGAATGCAACTTACTCTAATGTCGAAAATGCGGTTTTTGCTTGAACAAGTTCAATTTGCAACTGGTTCACCTGACGTTGCAAGGCGACAATGCGCTGAGAGTCACTGGGGCCCAGGCCATGCATATATCCACTCTAAAGTTCAAATCAGTGTTGCTGAACCTGGTCTTCACGTGTTAATCATTACTCGCCTTAAAAAGAGCAGAGCTACTATCATTCAACTCCTCGGATTGTCGTGAAGAACAATCTGGACCAGCTGAGGATAGAAATTGATAAGAACCTGAAGGAAGTGGTGAAGGTATGTTTAATAATGGACTAGAATTGTCAGAAGAATGGTACTGGGGAATCTGTGGGGTATAAAATGCCATGATGGATATAGGGAAAGACGAGAGACACAGTACTAGGGGGTATTTTGGCGCTTAGTCATGGATTTTCTTCAAGTCTTTTTCAAGTCCACGTCTTTTCTAAGTTTTCTTCAACACTTGTATCTTATCTTATTGTACTACCTATCATGCCGGCTTCATCTGATATTATTGACCAGATGGCTAATGTAACCTTGCATGACAATGTCCTTGTCATGGAAGTCGAAAATCTGCTCAATGGTTGGCCCACCTACGAGATTAATTTTACACCTGAAAAACCAGGACCGCTGGTATGTAATTTCAATATCTACTAGTTCTACTATTGCTTATATGCTTACATTTACACTGCAGAAACTTGTCATCCGCCTTCATGATGCTGTGAAACTCGTTGAACTAGAAGACTCTTCGGACAGTGAAGCTGAGGGATTGTTGCCAGGAAAACCAAAAGGGCGGAAGACGTGACATTTTTGTGATTCCTCCTCTGAGCCTACACTCACACACCTAGTAGTAGATCCTCTCCATCAGATACGAAAGGCCTGGGGCATCTGGATGCACCAGGACAATCCAATGTCAGGGACTTGGGGGATCCCGATGTGACAATGGTAGACTCAGGGACTCCGACTCATGCCAAGTAAGTATTCTGGTCGTTCACTTGCATACTCAACTCATAACAAATTGATATCTAGTAATCGCTTCAATGCAAAGCCTATACAACTTCTTGGACTTCGAGTTCTCAAAGAACCTGCTCTCCGAAAAGACCCTGTCTCCCGCAAGCGCCCATTCCACGATACCGATTGGCCACCTCTCCGGCCTCGCAAATTGAGACCCATTTCTCCTAATGAGAGGATAACTGAGCTTCACACCTTTAGAACTTTCTCTGCTGCTGTTGCTCCAGACAAAGCACATGCCACATGATGCGTAAAAATGTTTCTTTTGCATCCTGTTGTTGTCTTTTACATCCGTTGTCGCACTATACCTTTTTTCCATCCATCTGAGCCTGAGTCACACAACTCTCGCATCTGTCGCACTTTCACATCCATTGCACTTTGACCGCTCTTGTACTGTACCTTTCACATGTCTTGTCCTGTCTCACTTTGCAGCTCACTCACATTCTGTTCCGTTCCAAATGAAATAATGTACTGTAACAGTTGCTATTGCCTGTATTGTTGTCGTAGTACCTATTGAATGGTACCCAAAAATTGTCTCTGAATTCCAAGTTATAAGACATCCTCCACATCCTCTACTTCTGTTGGATCATCTAAGATTCCAAATGTCGCAACATCAAGCCCAGGTTTCTCGACCATAAAATATCGATCTTCCTGGACTCCAGATGGTAGACAAGGACAATGTGGCACCATTGCAATGACACTGGTGATGCTCTTCACATTGATAACATGTATATCATCTTTTTCATAAGTGCACGAGGCAACAGTATGAAGTGACAATTGAAGAAGGTCCTCGTCCGGGAGGGAATATAGTGCGATGACTGCAACATCAATAAATGTCCATTCATTACCATCCTCGGCTTCGACTGCGAGTTGTGTGAAGTAGCGAACTTCGCCGAAACGTGTCACACCATCGAGAGTAAACTAAAAATAATGTATCAGAGTTAAAAGCAATAAAATGAATGAGAAAAATACCTTGATGTTCCGAGAGACTCGTAGCTTATGTGAAGGTTTCAAAGACTCTCGCCAATACGAACGTGCAATCTGACCGTTAGGTAACCGGAGACGAGCCCACTTAAATATTTGTGGAGGAGGCCCATTGAGGAAAAGCGTAATAGCTTCTCTCTCAGCACCTCGTGGATAAGCTGGTTCTGGATCTCGTTTGCGGAGAAGTGCATAACCATCCCCAAGGTCAACTGCACCAGCAGGGAGCCCTTTGGGTGGTTCATCGAGTTCAGGGAGCATCGCCTTGAGTGCATTAACTTGCGAGCGACGGATACCCTCTCTAGAGAGGTTCTCATAAGGTTCGGATGGCTGCCGAATCTCTTGACCTAAATTTCCAATAGTCCGCTCCATTGTCCACTGGGCATAACACACTGGAGGGCCCTTCTGCACAGCTTCAGCTACGAGGTGATTGACTTGGTGAGCACATGGACGGATGAAATGAATGCGATCCTCGCGGCGTTGATAGTACAATGTTTCGAACTCGAATTCCCACTCTGCAAGTATGTCATTAGCAGCTTGCATTTCTGCAAAACTGATGCGATGCTGGCATATGATGCGAAATCCCTGAACCAACTTGCAATAGTTGCGCCAGTAAGGCTCGGGGAGGATACCATACAGTAGTGCGGGACCAAGAGCAAGAGATAGAGCTGAAATTCCCATGTTTTGTAGCTCGTGTTGATTTTTTCAGCAATATTGCGCGGCTTTCGGTCAAAGGATCCTGGAAGGTGCTGGCCTGCAGCTGCAACGGCTGCACCATGCGCCTCCCAAACATCGACATCACTTAGAACTGCCCAGTTCCATGATGCAATGTCATCTGTTGACGCACAGTCCATTGTGCCTCGCCAAAGTGAGAGTAGGAGGTCACTTAAAAGACCCGCAAGATGCATAATGTCGGTTGAGAAGCAGACTGGCACCCTGAGTGTGTGAGATGGATGGAGTCCAAGAAGAAGACTCGGCTTTGTGATTCCAGTCTCCGTCTTTCGCATCCCATATTGCCGCTGGTTGGGTGATGAGACAAGGCGATGTAGGTTCGCAACATACTCATTTGATGCAGCAGGCGGAAGATTGAAGACATCGACATCAGGGTGGTCACAACCTTGAACGTGAAAATTATTTGGGAGCAGGAGGACAGGGTAGTAGTGACTTCCACGATGCTTTCGGCGCCCAATGACACCACAGTATAGCCGACAACCGTTTTTTTCCGCAATGGCCAACCATTCCATCAAAGTAGACTAAGCCAGGGCCATCGGCAGTAGCGAGAAACAGATAAAGGAAGGAAATAAATGTAGCGTCACGTCGTGCATCCCAGATAGATAGCCCTTCATTTTGCAGGGCTGCAAGATGGTGAAGTCCAGGAAATAAGAATGAGTCGACGTTCTTCGGTTTATTTGGTCCTGGGATGAATCCACCTGGTAGAACATGATTTTTCTTGTAGCGGATGTCAGGAGCAAGGTTCATTACTACCCATATGTAGATCCAGCAATCAGAAACCTTGCTCTCATAGAGCTGCACCCCGTCCATTGAGATCATCAAGACCACATCATTTTCGGAGATATCACCATTGACGACGGCATGAAGATAATCGCTGCCCATGATGAAATCATCATAGGTATCAATAGCTCCCCCTGCTTCACGAATCTCCTGCAAAAGCCTTTCGGTGCGCTCATGTCGGTAATACATTTGCTTCGCACTATCTGTGTCGCGCCATAGAGCCTGAATCTGTGGTCCAATGGGAATTGTGTGAAATTTGCGAGCAACCTTATTGCGACCAGCACTTGCTTGGAGTTTGATCTGGTCATAGCGATCTTTATCACACGTCGGACATTTTTCAAGGTCTGCGAAGGGCCCTGTGAATGCGAGACAGGTATCAGGGCACATATCGTGGGTTATGGACTCGACACCCGTGAATTCGCCAATGATGCGTTCAATTTGACGGAGGCTAGGCATAGCTTCTGCCTCGGGGTAAGTGATTGTCGTGGAAGCACGAATGCGTTCATATGAACTTTGGGCAGAGTGTTCGAGGGCATAATATGTTCTGATTGCATGGCGGACAATAGGATCTACAATATCGGGAGGTTCATGCGCAGGATTTCGAAGGTTTCGTTTCACATCTTCATCAAGTTTCACTACAGGATCATCTAATGAGGCTGATCGGAGGGCTAGAATGAATTCCATGGTGGTCTTCATGTGAGGTAGAACTGCTGCATTTGCGAGTTCATCGAGATCAGCGGAAGTACACTCTATCTGAGCATCAAGTTGAACACCATGACCTGGTGGTTCCTCATTCTGTATGCCATTGTGGTGCTGATGTGGCTCGACATTCTGTAGATTGTCCTGCTCGTTACTCTGCCCAGTGAAATTCATATCACCGGCAGCTCCACTACGGTCTTCTTCGTCTAAGTTTCGCTGATCAAAATCCATAGCACCCACAGCTTCATCAGCATCTTCTTCACGGTGCTGATCCAGATCCATATCATCTGCAGCTTCAAGTCTATTAGCGTCTTCTTCATTTGATGATGGGGAGTTCAACGAACCTGCTCGTGAACGCTTCCGCTGGGCTTCGAGTACTTGCAGATTGCTAGGGCGTTTCGACCGAGCCACAGAGACATCCGAGCTGGAGGCGTTACTGGGAGGCACGGTGGGACGTGAAGTTGATACAGCTTGGCCATCGACATGGGCTTGGATTTGGGTCTGCAAGTCAACAGAGACATTTCCGGCACGTATGGTGTCCCTTTCTTGCTCTGTTTCAGCAGCCTGTAGGTGTTTATACCATTCAGCGCGGGAAACAGCATGAGGACGACCACCATTGGCTCTCTGGCAGACGCAAGTATGGTCTCTACCAGGCATGGGCACGCTAATAGATAGTGGATAAGTTGTTAATGAACAAAAGTAATAACGAGAGCACATACAATGTAGTTGAAGTTAGTGCGTGCAGTACACCAAAGGGAGTTACTACACAAGGAGGGTAGAACTAGCAATACTTAATGGGATAGTACGTTTCGAGGCTGTATGTGAACGAAAATGTGTTGCGTCGATTGCGTGCGTGTGCGATCAAAATGCGCGAGAGACGATAGTAAATGCGCGCGAGACAATAGTAAATGCGCGCGAGACGATGGTAAATGTGTGCGAGACGATAGTAAATGTGTGCGAGACGGTAGTACAATGTTATCTTCAACGATTCTACGTGATTGTAACAGAATGTTACACGGTCACAACATATATTACGCGATTCTGACCGTTTTGGCCATAGGTAGAGTTCACTGGGCCTGAGGGACCAGGGTGAGTACTAGTTCCCGGGGAAACACGCGTGAGATTACGTCATCCAGTATCCTTCGTTCGAACGTTCGACCCCGCTGCGCAGGGGCCAGTTCAAGCCCCTCAGATCTCTTCTGATTCTACTCTATTGGTTTGATCAAATCCTTACCATGTCAAGCTCGGACCGAACATGTTGTGGTGTCGTAGAAGAGGCACGCATACGAGCGCACGACCGACGAGCTAACAAACCCCAGCCTTGGATCGTTCTCAAGTTGGCCGTTGGGTTGACACTAGCTTTGATTGCGTATACAAGCTATGTATATGTCGGTATATTCTGTAAGGATATGATTGTAAAGAATGAGAGTGCATTGGGAAGTTTGACTACCGGGAGTATGTACATCCTTGCCTTTCCATCCCGTCAGTGCTGAGTATATGTTTTAGTCGTGTTTTTGGTAGTGTTCTGCTTCCTTCTCTTGATGGTTTTATGGTCGTATTTTGCGGTTGGTTGGCAGATTTCAATGGTACTGGCTTCGTTAAAGCTTTGCGTTTCCTCAGGTCGTAACCACATCACCAGGGTATCCAGCAGAAGTATGCAGTATTCAGTCTCTTGTTATACATCTTCACCAATTGTTTCTTCTCAAGTTTATAGAAAAGACAGTGCTTGAGCGGCCGCAAACTCCGCCAGCGCTTGAGCAACAGCCCGCTACTGTCAGTGACACTCGTGGAATGTCTTTTGAGCTTATGCCCCCTGCGGCCGACCTATCTAATCATGCACCAGCATTATCAAATTCTGGAAGTACTATACCTGTGATACCTCCCACTGTTCCAGCAGCAACGAAACAAGCCAAGGCTTTTCATTACCAGGGTTCTACCCCTGGTGAAGCACACATCGCGAACGTACCCGCTGGTCCTGAATCCCTGCACGTCCCGGGTGCTGTACCACACTCAACCCACGAAAACTTCCACAATCCCAACTTAGATGCGTCTTCAATGTTCTTGCGACGGCCATCAACGACACCTATCCTTGCTCCCGAGTATCGTTTCTGCACTAAAGACAAAATTATCAAGCCCCCTCGTACACATCATTGCCGAGCTTGCGGCACTGTAAGTGGAACGATCTGTTCACGACGGCGTATTCTCACGTTTTGCGGTATTAGTGCGTTCTAAAGTATGATCATCACTGTCCATGTCAGCGAGAATTATTTTTCTGTATTCGATAGCTGACCACATCGGCACTCAGGGGTCGGGCATTGCGTCGGTGCTTACAATCACAAGGTAATACTTGACAGGGCTGTCAACTTCCAGTCATTCACTGACATTTCATTGGAGTTTTTTGTTAATTTTGTGCAGTGGGCATCGATACTCTCCTTTTGGATGTTCGCAACAGTTTTGGGTCTGAACATCAAGTCACGGTCGAGATCCCCAGCTCCGGCAATCAACCCACAACATATTGTTTTACTGGCCCTGTCTGTCCCAGTCGGATGGTGTCGGCATCGTCACTGACATGTTTTCATAGAACAGCTCTCTTCGGCCTTTTCTGTTTCCTCATGTTCCTGACACAGGTGCAACTCATTATGTTGAACCAAACAACGGTAGAATCCCTTGCATTCAGATCAATGCAGGAGCGTGAGCAGGATAATCTGGCGCATATGTACCATTGGTATGCTTGTGGGTGCGTAATTGATCTATCTATTTACGTTTTACGTGATCACAACTTTTTGGCCATTCAATGTGCACCCTGAACTGAATACCCAGAGCTAAGAAACGAGCGCGGAAACGTTGGGATAAAGAATGGGGCAGGATCGGCAAGGAGGGTAATCTTTGGTGGCTGGGAAGCCGTCGGGCCAACTGGGAAAGTGTAATGGGCAAGAACGTGTGGTGGTGGTTCTGTGAGTTTCGATTATGATTTATCTCGCGTTTTTCCGCACCTGACAAGCGGTACGGTCCTTCAGTACCAGTTGGTCGGGGACTCGAGGACGGAGTGAACTTTCCCACAAACCCACGATTTGACAAGCTAGGGAGATGGAGGAGAAGGAGAGAGTGGCCCTCTGATCTACAATGATATACGTCCATTTTTTTCTGCAGATTTACGCACGCACACACTACACGCTATGATATACCACAACTACAAAATTAGGCCCTAGGACTTACTCGGGTCGCCAGTTTCTTTTTCGGACATGCGCATTCCTGGATATCTTCTATGCAGCAATTTTTTGTTGTACAATACATGACAATGTTATCTGGTTCCCGTCTTCTGTCGCCGAATTTGGCCCACGGCATTCCGAAGAATTTCAATATGACTTCGATGAACGAAAGCACGAGGGTGCACGTAGCAGACCATATTGGAGTGTTCGGTGATAATTAGTCGCACCAATGACAACGAGAGAGACAGGCTCCTCTAGTTGTTTAGCCCCTCTTCCAATGGCCAGCCGAGCTAGCCAGTACACATTTTTTAACCTTAGGCGGAGCCCTATGATGAACATTACCTACAGATTGCAATCAGATATTATTTGTGCGTTTTTCATCCCTTTGGTGCCTATGCTCCACAGTAGTTCCGGCTTGCGCGAGAACCTTGTTCAGACGCTATGTATGGTAATGAATCGTGGCATGCTCTCCTTGATCCGTTTACCTTGGCTCTTTCTCTTTGTCCTTTGGGGAAGGGAGAAGGGTTGACGTCTCGGAACACCGATTCCAGTCTTCTCGTTCTTGCGATAGCCAGCTGGAGGAATTTTATTCGGCGTGACCTTGCGAGCACGGCTACTGGGTTAATAAGTGCTTAGGAAGACTTGGCGTGACTTTGCGAGCATCTACTGGATTAATCAATGCTTAGGAAGCCTTGGCGTGGCTTTGCGAGCACGGTTACTGGTCAGTGCTCTATAGGAACACTTGGCGTGACTTTGCGAGCATCTACTGGGTTAATCAGTGCTTAGGAACACTTGGCGTGACTTTGCGCACTCATCTACTGGGTCAATCAGTGCTAAGGAAGACTTTGAGTCGTGGACACATGTTACGTTAACTGATATCTATATTAGGTAATGGGTCTTATCTATTGCTTGCTATTTTCGTGGTAAATTTCGTGTTAATTACCCGTTTAGGCTCGATCTTGGCTATCGATTTCAAAGTCCAGTTATTGGTTTATGCCCGCAGCGCCGAGCCCGTGTTCATTGGCATGAACTGACGCCTGTCTCAAAAAAATTGATGTCAACTTGGCAGGGACTCATTATGCAGATGAGTGCATGGAAAGCGTGTTGGCGGGCCGAAGAACGAGGCCGAGGCCATGCTCCATCTTATCAAGATAAGACTATGGAAAGTAACGTTATTATGATACGCTATGCAATGCGACTGGGAAGTTTCCGTAGACAAAGTTGGAGGTGTCGGGCTTTGCCACGTCAGGCTATAGTGCTGCTTATCATTTAGGGTGTTAATTTAAAGCTGGAAGGCAACGGGCCAACGGCACACGTCGTCGTCTTACGTCGTAAAAGCTTTCGGATTCAGAATGACAGGACATACGAGTATCAAAAACACTTTTATCTTAGTGCGCATCTTCGGAGAGACTCGGGAACTGAAGGAAAGGAGCGGGTGGTAAGGTACTGGTAGGAATTTGCAAGTGTGACATCGAGTAACAGCAAATATGTGTAGTCCGGGGTTGGACTTGAGTGAGAGCGAATAAGTCAAAAGTTTATCATGTGGATGGTCATTGGCAGGCCGACAGTGCCACCATTACACGCACTGGGACGGGCTAAATGGATCACTGTCCGAGCTGATGGTTTGAAATTGTGGCACTC
>JABBWL010000553.1:0-27268 GCA_016758765.1 Suillus cothurnatus | reverse complement strand
GAGGAATCCCCAATCGAATGCTCGGTGGACATCAGTTCTTCGAGCGGGCAGAAGTAAGTGATCTGCTATGCGTTCCTTTGGGCCATGACACGATAGCCTTCTACTTAGATTAAAGATATCTCCAGCTCGTTGACAATCCAAGCTTTGAGCCAGCATTTTCTAGCGCTATCAACAACCCTCGGCCCTATCTACTGCTGGTAGTCCCTCGGGGAAATTCTTTCACGAGCACAGACACTTGGAATCTCCCCGCTGACCATTGTCGAATGCATCCACGACTCTACAATTCGAAACACTCAAATTAAGTCCAAGAAAACATGAGCTCCTCACTCGCTCACTAAAGGAGATCGAGAAGATCGAGAAAAATCTGGACACTTGCGATGCCTGGATATCGAACGGCAAATTTACCCCGAGATGCTGAGCTTCATTAGCACCGAACAAGTGGTCGCGCTATTTGATATGTGAGTTTTCTGTGTCATACATCTTGATCTTGATCTGATCGGCTGCTAGCTTTATTGACCATCTGAACGTCTGTACTAGGTACTATCATGCCATGTGATGCCGGGCACTGCGAGCTCTTTGACAGAGAGTTCCTTATGCCCCCGCTTGTCGTTTCCCGCTCGCCATTTTTACTGTCAACCAGTAAGTTTACAACCCCTCATATGCGCAAAGACTTATCTTTCGCAGTGTATGCGATATCATCAAAATTTTATACCCAGCTTCGGGAACTTCACCAGCAACTTGCAGACCTTGTACAGAAACACAACTTTAGCGTACCTGTCAAATGATATAAAACCTTGAAATCGCGCAGGTGTATCTCTTCCTCACTCTTTGAGGATGCGGGGCCGTAGAGCGTTATGAATACGACAAGACTTGGTTATTACTGGGAATGGCCATTAGGTCTGTCTCTCTTCGTTTCTTCGACAGTGTGTACTCAGTGACGTCTATCATTTAGGATGGCGAGAGAACTAAATCTGCATTGGAAGATATCGATGATCAGTTAAGATACGCTAGGAGGTTGGGCTCGGGATAAAGATGTCCACGACCGTGAGCGAACATGGCTCTTGTTCTTTTGCCCTGACAGAAGCTACATAACTAGCGCCTTATGACCAGTGGTTCATAACGCACTCGGACGATAACCAGAACGTCAAGCAGGCCAAGCATTGGATACTTTCCAAATGCAATGTCACCCAAACGCCCTATCTCCCCACTCAGCTTCCAGTTTCTCCTATCACGTTTGCTTCCAGTATCAGGACACATACTTCAGTCAATAGTCTGGATGACGGTTATAACGAGGATGGCGAATATGACTAGGGCTCGGATGACTTTGGCGACTTTTCCTATCTCCACCCAGAACTCAGGCGCCAGAATTACGAGATCGGTTGAGGTTAGTTATGATATTTGGCTTCCTTAGAATGGCCCGTGATGAATGCCTTCACTTTGTCAATTGTGGATTCGCCGCCTACTTCCAAGCCGCGTGAATTGTGAAAGACAAATCTTGTGTTGCGTGGAAACGCGATTTCATTCACGATATCGTGCACTCCACGCTGAGAGTGATATTGAATGGGTCAGTCATCACTATTAACCTTACTAGCAGTGTGATGCCCATGTTTTCCCTGTCACTGTTAAGTCATCCCGTGAATTGAATTGTAAACTGCAAACTCTCTACAGGATAGTAGTTTTTCCTGCATTCGCTCTTCCTCTAGTGAGGATCCTGAAGCGACGAAAAGGTAACAGTTACGTAGAAGGCTTGGAGTGGCCTTATAAATACACACTGCAGGGTGTAAAGCCAAAGCCCTATCTAGATTCAGTGGGCAATGGGCATGAATATTGTTGTAGTTGTGTACCATGAGGCGTACACGACGAATTCTTGCATTGTTGCATTTCGGGATGTGCAAAGCCCTAGATCCACGTTTCCCGCCGTCCCTTATCCTACCATCTATCCCGTTATCAACATCTCCTGCCGTCCAAACTGTCATGGAGGGTGATGATAATAATTGAGTTTGTCTCCTCTGATAGCAGCTAGCACGCTCATGATGACGGTGGGGTGATCATGATAGGATGTGTGAGTTCATCTTCCTCCACTGGTAATTGCAGCTAGCACGCTGATAACGACGGCTGGGTGACGATGACAGCGCGGTGATGATGGGATGTGTGACAGCGGCTGATATAGAAGGCGGGATACGTGACGGTGGCTGACGTAGAAGGCGGAGCAGCGGGAACAACAGCCAGCCCGGAATATTCCGACCAAATACTCACCATTTCCTAAATTTCCTCAAGTGAAGCCAACGCGAAACGAAAACAGCAAGATCACGGAATCGTTCAATTAATTTCGTTCACTGATGTGGCTGACGCTCCATTCTCGACGGCATCACGGAGCGACCTGGCAGTTGTTGAGAACGCTTACGTCGCTGGTGACATGGGAAGGGAGGACTCGGAGAAGACTTACCGGTCTTGCAAACATAGCAGTTGCACCCAGGCTAGCAAGACGCGAGATTGGGTCAGAGTTCCCACTATGGGTAGCCCCGATGAGCACAGAGACAGTTTTATGGTTCTCGTTCTGCGTTCGACCGTCCAAAGTGAGTGGAACACTGGAGACAGCAGCAGATGGCGTAACATGCATAGCGAGCTTGGTTACCAGGCTGACTGCCTCCTGCAGAAGGTCCTCACTGCAAAATTCTGTAGTAGAAAGGTTGAGTGAGCTGCCGTCAACTCTGAGAAAAGCAAAGCGCCGGCGGACTCACCCGACGATCTGCCTCGGCAAAAACTCCTTTCCCTCAGCAGCCGTCCTGCTCCACTTGTCCCCAATTGCAGGATCCTGCCGAAGCCGGCTAAACTGGTGATCCTTGATGTCCTCTTTTCGTGTCCTCGGGCAACAGAAATGGTGTTGGTCCCAGCACCATTCATGAGGTCAAGAACATGATACTTCACGAGCCTCGTACTACGTCTACACACGTCGTGCTGACTGCCTACAATCTCGGCACCTCCCTTTGGGGTCCATGTCACAGCGATCGTGACCTGGGGCACACGCTTAGTAAGCATCACCCACCATGCCCCTATGGTCAGGGGGTTCAAATATCCGTGATGATGTAATTGAGTGACGTATCCCACGTCGCCCTGCACAAAAGTAAGTAGACGTGCACCATATCTAAGGAAGCGCGATCCACGTGGAGGAAGGAACCCTTACCCTTAAAAGCAGCCTCTCTCGACTGTGTTGGTGCGTATCCATCTTCTGTGCCACATAATGTCAAAGGTTTCATGCAGCCCACATCCTCCCAGAACCCCGTCACCCGATCTTCCGCAAGCCAGTGGATCTTGTGCCACCAAACAATTGGGATCTGTGCTCGCGCAGGAAACGCCAATATCAAAGAGAATGTCTGGCTCAACGCCATTTGCAGTCTCTCTCCTCCCGCAGGATGACATCAACAGTCTGCTTGCCGAAGAAATGAAAGACAGATTCGTAGGGCCAATGCCCGTGCAAAAATTTATGGATGACTATCTGCCGCGACTACCTGGCCAGGAAGCCTGTCCTCACATTCATGAGCAGCATTTCCGTAAAATACCAGAAGGTGCATCCGAAAAATCATTCTACACGCTCCTGGTAAGGAATAGTAAATTATTTGAGTAATCTTATAGTTTGGTGTTTGTCAGGTAGATGCTATAAGGCCATTCACACCCGGCTTTGAGGTCATTGACACTAGTCAGCACCCTAACAGCGGCGTTGAATGCGGAGGTTTCAAATTAAGACCTGACGTAGCACTCTATCCTGAGAACTGTGGTCGCACCAAGATCACCGACTTCGAACTCATGGCCATGTTTTTAGAGGTCAAAAGTTCAGATAAGCATGATCCATTCGCGGATCCTCCGCAGGATACGCTCTCCAAACTTGTTGGCGACGAACGCGACATATTTCTGAACAATTGGAAATTCGAGTGCGACACGACGCATGGAATCCTCACGAGGGGTCAGATGATCGCATATGCGCTCACGCAGATTGGGTGTCAATTCCGCCAATTTGCATTCTCGGTCGCAATCATCGGCAAGCACGCTCGCATTATACGCTGGGACCGTGGAGGGGCTGTGGTGACGGAGAGATTCGACTATACGGAACAACCTTGGCTGCTTGCCGATCTGTTCTGGCGGTTTAGCCGGGCCAGTGCAGAGAGGATGGGGTTGGATCAGTCAGTAACGGAGGTCGAAGCTGATTTTGATGGCCGAGAGATTTGCACCAAGCTCAAATTGCCACCGTCAACCCAGTTATTTTATTATGGGGTGCCAGACGATGACGCAAGCCGCGCTCAACGAGACGATCCTGATCTGACCGCGCTGTATCGTTACATTGGGCCGCGCCCTCACTTTCCGTCACGATCACTAATAGGTCGTGCCACGCGTTCTCTCCCTGTATACGATCCAGTAAAGGACCGTGTTGTATACCTGAAAGACACGTGGAGGATCGACTCCAACGATATGCAGAAGGAAGGCGACACTTACCGCCAACTGCACGGTTATCAAGTCCCTCACATCGCGCCCTTCGAACGTGGCAACGACTTAGAAGGTTATGGGTCGCATACAGTGACTCATGACTATGTAGAGGAGTCGTGGGTGTGCGGTATGCCTTTTGCTACTGGTCACATACACTATCGTATGGTGCTCGGTGTGGTTGGACGCGAGCTGTCGACATTCCGATCCACACATGAGCTTGTGAGCGCGGTAGCCGACGCCTTGGAAGGTTGGTTTTCAGATTTCGCACCTCCCACGGATATTCATTTCCCCTGCAGCCCACGAGGTTGCCTATCACAAGGCTGGTATTCTGCACCGGGACGTGAGCGTTGGAAATCTCATTGTCACTGACGATGGGGAGGGTCTACTTATCGACTGGGATTTATGTCGGAAGCGCGGTACAATCCAAAAGAGACGTCATGACCGGACGGTAAGTGGCGTTTGTGCCATCCTTCTTGTCATAAACTCACGATTGCCATGGGCACTTGGCAGTTCATGTCAGGAGCACTATTGAGTGATCCAACGAAGCATCAGGACTTCGAGGATGACCTCGAGTCCTTTCTTCACGTTCTGACTTGGACATCAATACGCTACTGTCCAAGTAATTTGACTGATCAGGAGCGCTCTTCCCATCTTTCATTAATGTTCGACGAAGTACACGAGAAGAATGGTGTCTATATCGGCGGTGGTTGCAAATGTGGTGGTCTAGTAAGAAACACATATCTCCCGTCCGAGTTGGTTGCATTCTCAGCCGGTTCGCCTCTCCTCGACCTCCTAAGAGAGATCAACCCTCCTTTTGCCGTGCGTTACCAGGTCCCTCCATCCAAAGAAGACTTTCATGCCTATGAAACGGCAAGGATTTCCCTTGAGAACTCGACCACTCCGTTTTGGCCCGGTATCCTTGCCAACATGGCCTACGGAAAGTATCAACAGGAGCTTCAGAATCTAAAAAGGCGTTCTTGGTTCCCTTTGATGATTCGTGCTTACCTGCAAAAACCCAGACCTTGCATGGCCACGGATGACAAAGCCGAGCGCTTACCCTTAGGACACAAGTCCACTGCTACGAAGAGGCAGAAGGCACAGAACTCGATCCGTATCAATAGTCAGGATGTGGCAAGGGCCCACAGTCGTTTTCCTGGAGAGTTGGACGGTGCAGCGGGTCAGAAGTCAACCGCTAAGGAAAAGAGGTTGGTAAAGCGTCGAAAGGTTGCGTGATTTTCTCGTTCAACCAACCATTACAAAAATGAAGACAATTTGCATACTGTACTCACATAAAACTAATGTGGAAGATTAACCAATGCAAATGCAATGACATCACTTCAGCAGTCTATGATCACTACGAAATATTGCTCAGGCGTCATACCAAAGGCGACGGAAGCCCAGAATATCTCGAGTTTGTTTTCACATGTCGTACAGATCCTGCAAACCATAGACCTCACCACCGCAAACGCGAGCAAACAGGTCAAGGCACAAAGAACCTAAACCATGGTCTTATCGAGTGTGCTTCGCGGCGTGGTTGTTTCGACATCGGAGGCTAATTCTACAGGCGCATAGCAAACAATCACTGGAACTTTTCAAGATATACAGCACAGGCTCATCGTGCCTTGATAGCATTACGCTGTGCCGTCAATAAAGGCCCGTTTCACTCAGTCGAAACTCTTGCGCCCTGATGTTCAGGTGCCATCTCCCCGCAGTGTCATGGGATATCAACACCATCTACTGCGACGCATCTAAAAACGTCAAGATCACCTTTTCAGTGAGATTATTATAAATATTGCCATGTTCTCATGGCTGATTTTCGTGGCAGAAACATATCGGCTCAATTCACCTTGTCATTGATGGGTGGTTGGCACCGTTTGCTTACTCGTATCTTGGGATTGTCGTTGTCTGGTATGATCGTGGCAAGATCTGGCGGTCAACACTTGAGTTGATCCGTCTTACACAAAGTCACACTGAGAGTACCTTGCAAAAGTAACTGTAGATTGTCTTAACCGTTTTGGCCTCGAAGAAAGGTATGCCCATGGCTTGCAACCTCGTATTTGATGGATTGACGTCAATCGTCAATTGTAGTTTCACATGATCACAATTGTAATTGCGATTCTGCTGCAGACCATATGCAGAAGCTTATTCCGAGTTTTCAGGGAAAGGCATCACGTTCGCGGTGCTTTGCCCATATGTGAACCTTATCGCAAAGGTATTTGATCCATCTTGCATGTATTGTATTAATTTTGTCATGACAGGCTTTCCTTTTTCTACCGTAAGCCAAAGCGGAAACGACAAGTCAAGGTAACAACACGAGGCCGTACATGCCCCTCCAACAACAATTGTCATTGTGACGCTCGAAGATGGTTTGGAAAATGCCGAACTAACTCCTCTAGACCAAAGCTTCTTGGCGAGGAGTGTGGTGGCCCTGCAAAGCTGAAGACTCGGCTGAAATGGCCACATCGCCAATGGTTCCAGACGAGGTTGATGAAGCGAAGGAGGCACATGATCGTGAGGTTGTGAGGTCCGTTCGCCAGCAGCCATCAAAGCAGCTCAGGAGGCCAATATCACCATGACTGTATTGCAAGTTTGTTTTGTTTTCGAAGGCCAAGTGAAATATAACTTACAAGGACACCCCTTTGGTCGGCTTTAACCCACAAGTCATTGTGTTTACAGTAGCAATTCGGGAAATACAATGTTAGCGCAGTCTTGTCTCTCGTTCGCCTCTGCGAATAGACACATCGTATTCTTCTTGACCTCACTCTCGATAATGCTTTGTACAACTGACCGTGAGCAAAGGGATCAGTTCGAACGTCGAGCACGGTTCGTGCCAGCGTCAAGCCTTGAAACCGTTAAAAGTAGTTGCATACGCGAGCCGCAAAGTCCTATTCGTACGTCATATCGTCCACTGATCTAGCACTCGAGGGCTAACAAATATCCTTGGAGCCAGAGTTTTTGGTGTCTTGACAACGGCAAGGATAGATCGTCGGGGTGCCCGTAATTCCGTACTCTGCACTGTGTGTAGGAAGACTTGGATACATGTTCACCATGTCGATTGTGAAGCAGGTCCGCTGGACACAAGAGAAGTTACCATGTGGGAAGACAGGACTCGCATCCCAAACATCAACGACATTTACGGGCGCTGCGAGTCAACCAAACACGATGCCAGAGCCCACGGCTCAACAGTTCCCATAAGGGAACGATAGCGAAGTGTGAATGGTGAGGGAATGAAAAGGTGAACGCGCGATAATTTATATGTTGTGATTACGTGTAGTTCACACGCCACAGGCGGAGTTTCCAATATAGTAGTGTACCGTGGATAACCCGACTCTACGTAGTATGGTAGACTGGTGACCAGCCCGTCTAATGAGGCAAACCGTCCATAGACGGACTGGTAAATTTGGGTTGGAATTTAGATAGTGCGCGCCCTGGAGCCCCAGTGAAAACTGACTGTGATGGAGCGGGCTGTATGACGAGATTGAATTACCGCATTAATACTGTGACGGCCTGTGTCGGATGTGCTCCCTTCTTATCTCTTCGACGTTACCTTCACAAAGTTCGCATTGCATTGCCCCTTCATATCAAACTATGTATCATGTACAGAGTGTAAATTCTGTATCGCAAAGTGCAAACTGTGCATTGCAAGCACAAACTTTGAATTTGCATCACTGAACGCAACCTTTGTCTCATGAATGCATGAAGTCCATTATGTCATTGCAATTTGCAAGCTACAAAGTCGTTGTGCAGCACCCCGGATGAAGTGTCGGGGTCAAACTTTTTCCTCCTCACAAAGCTTTCTTTCCCCCCACTTTTGTCCTCCCCACTCTTCTTTCCCTCCGCCATCTTCCCACCTCCGAGCTAAAGGTCCTACCCGACTCTCCTCCACTGGGTTCCACCTTGTAAGTATCTCATGTATTGTTTATTTGAAGATAAGATTATGCTGACCACACGAGTTTAGAGCGGCAAGATGATTGTTTGTGTTCAGGCTATTACATGGATTCTACTGTACACAGTGAGGCTGCAGTATGTCATAACATCATTTTCACGCGCATATATTCATGTCTATTGCAGGGAAACAGCTCGACACTTACTGCTATACATTACAGTAACTTATGTGCCCATCGCTGGCTCAAACAGATCAAAACGAATGGGACAACTGACGAGTTTGGTGCATACTACATGAGTCTTGCTGAGAATCAGCGCACATACGGTATGTTATTCTTTGGCCCATTCTCATCTTACTTGATAAATATCACCTTGAGTGTATTTTTCAACGACCGCTAGCCAAATCACATCTCGTCATACACCGCCCGCTCCCATCAGTCAGTTTTCACTGGGCTGGAGCCGTCACATGACGGAAAACCCTATTCGGGACTTAGACATTCCTTAGATAAGTCCGCTAAGTTATTCGATCACACACTACAAGTATTATTGTTCTATGTAACGTCGCTCGTCGTCTCCAGCAGTGATCAACTTTCATTCAAACTGCTGCGGGGCAGCCTAACGTTGAGACGTGCTCTATTTATGATTTCTGCTTCAAATCAATCATTTTTCACTGTCTAGTGGTCCCAACTTTTTTTTTCACGATGTGATCGTGGAACTGAGGAAAATACAAGGCATCATAATAAGTGGGTAGGTTGCAACATCATGAGGGGTAAAGTGGGGTGGGCAATCTCTAATGTCCAGGACACGTGCCGGAACGGACGGTAGTTTTGTCAAGAACAACATTGCTGCGGGAGAAGATCAGGACAACGCGGAAGGGAAAAGACCGTGGAGGCACTTACCAGCAGATGAACAAGCGAAGGAATCCAAAGATGACTCTGATAGCACTAAGGACACGGTTCTCTGACGTTTCACTGCAGAGCAAAAGCACACCAGCGAAAAGGACAGAACAGAAATCAGAAGGAAAGAGCCCGGGGATAGATAACGGTTCGCACACCTTCAACAGGAAGCACATTCAGGGTCCTTGTCGAAGTCATTATAATCTGCGTACGCATTCTGGATAGTCGTCAGTGACAAGCAACGATGCCCCTCTGAATGTTGAGCTCAGGCTGATTCATTATGGATACTTCGAATAAAAGTCTTACTGTTCTGAGGCATCGGGAGCTTGACCAGGTCCTCCGCTAACTGCCACATCAACATCTCGCCCTGACCAAGCATAGCCCAGTTCGTCAGCTGTATGGGCAGCAGCACGATCCGACGATCGAGGAGTCTGTGATCTTCCAGGAACCGTTCTACTGCATGGTGCGGATCTTCCACGCGAAACGCTAGTATTTGTATACGTAGATTACCGATCAGGTGAATGACCGCCAGAGGATCACATTTCTCTAATCTCAGCACCACGCAAAGGTGCGTCAACGAATCGAGACAGTCTAAGCCTGCGTGTATCTTTTCAAGCATGCGATGGTCGTGGGTATCGAAATGCGTCAAGTGTTTAAACACAGTTGATGTGCTGAATGATGTTGAGACATCGACGTCCATGGAAAGCTGCAATGACTTCAGTGGGAGAGTATCCAGGGCTTGCAATAACGAGGATACAGCTGGTGCGGATGATATTGTCGAGACCAATAGAACAAGGCAAGAGATACCATTGCAGAGCGATAAGATCTCTACCAATGTTGATATTTCGATTGACCCGACGAGAAACAGAGATGTAATGTATTCATGGGCGAAGTCAACGTGCATGGGACGCAGGCGGAGACAGCCCAGAAATCGCTGGACCGACGCTTGATGATAAAGCGCAATCCTTTATACAGTAATCTTCGATCCTGTTAAGTAATTGAATCAATCAGTAGAAGCACAGTTGTGAGATATTGCATCAAATGAGGCTCACCATGGATATGTGCGTGTTGAGACCCTCAAATTTTCTGCCGCAGAATGTCTGTTACGGGTCGCAAGAGCTAAAATATATTGCTGGATCTCAAGTGGGAGAGCGGGGCTCGAGGGCATGACTGGCAATGGATGGGATGTAGAAGCGCCACCCGCCATGGATGACCAAATCAAAAAATTGCATTCACGTAATTGATTGATCATTCGGTTCCAGACGACAGAGGCTAGCCTAGGATCTGCACCTGAGCGGGACTATTAAACTACTATATTCGGGACATTGTGAAAATGCTGCGCCACTGCTTCGGCGCTCTCAAATGTTGAATGGATGTCAACACTACACTACTGCTATCGTAACGGCGCCTGCGCGCCAATCCCCGACTCCGAATGGACAGTATCACGTAGAAGACGTATGTTCTCTCAATTGTGTGTCCCAGACATTACAAACCCTGAGCAAACAAAGTTCGGCCACCCTCACGTCATTCACAATGAAAAGACCCCCGACTCTGCTCAACGTCTTCGCTTCGAGTACCAGTGATCACTGATCAATATGCCCCGTGCGCAGCTACGAAAGCTTCACATTTTGTTCTGGCCAGTACATTGGCTGTATCCAGGCATAAGCAAGGTCGCCTCGAGGAACTTTTCACTCTAGGACGTCGGATTTACAATGAGGAAGTCAATGAATGGCTCACCCGCTTTTTCCATGGGGCAGCAACAGGCCTTCGTGCTCTCTTCCTAATGCTACCCATGCACGACTCTCGTGGTCCCTATATCCAATGGCAGAAGTGCAACCAATTCGTTGATATATCATCAAGTTGGCCTGATCGAGACCTTCGTCATGAATATCAGTGAGTGTGCTTCGTTTTCGTTCTTCTTAACATGCTGATGCCTCTGGCAGTGTTGGTCGTGCAGCGTTTGACCGCTTAATGCAATCTTAGAGCAGAATCCGATCTTCAAATCAACAGGAAGAAAACCGCAGCGATCCGTGCGCTATCTCACTCGCGTGTTTCCTCCTTCGTTATGGGACTCGTGGCGGTGAATTCATGCAATCCGCCCATAAGCTTGGCACTACTGCCCGGTGCTCGTAACTGCCCGCTAGAGCAGAATGTCGTCAACTCCTGTGTGACACAACATAGCCCTATGACGGCCACTCCTGCTGTTGACGCTGCACTCCACTCCGAAACTGATCTGGATTGTTAACAGAGTGATTGACTATGAGACACGTCAGGCCTTCTTCGGGATTGGAAATAATTTACAGAGGGGCGCTTAAGACTTAAATAGCTTGAACAACCAAACTCGGCTCCCAGGTGAACGCAAACTGAATGAATTGAGCAGCCTTTGGCGCTCACATATTTCTGTAGAATGCTATCAAGAGGCTTCTTAGGCCCGATTGTCAGAAGAGAAATCAATCATGTTTTGAATGTCAAGCATATCACAAAAGCGGCAGTCTGAGGATTAGTGTACCAAGGTGCTGCAAACCAATGTCAGTGAAGATATTTCGAGGAATTGGTATACTCATGTTGTTGATTCTTTTGAGCTCCTTCACTTCCGGGACCAGGGGCGTTCTGCACGAATGTCTGGCAATCCAAAATGGATCAAAACCCAGGTAGAGGTGCATCAGAAGAGCTTGTTTCGTTGTTGCGCACATTCCACCACTCCATCTCTTCGGCAACCTTCGCGGGAGCTGTTGCTTCGTCAAGGTAATCTGGTTGACGCCGCCTCGTGGAGAAGAATGGGTGGAAAGCGCGCGATATTGCCAGCCATTCAGGATCGAAGGTGAGCTTCGGCATGCAGCGTTGTCCAGGCATGGTAGATTCATCCGACTGTGGTAGGCACATCGATGATCTATATAAAAATTAGCGACCCATATCCATAAACACAGAGCTACAAACCTCCATAAATTCCCGTTTTGGCAGGCATTTATCCAATGCGAGGAAATTTGTCACAGATGGCTGTGGTCGATATGCAACAGGAGGCGATTGTATAACTTCTTCCTCTTCTAGGGTTATTTCATCAGGGTTGTGGGAAGCCGTTTTAAAACGAGGAACTTCAGTTGGGGGATTCTGAGGTTCAATTGCATCGAAATCATCATCTGCAATTGCTATTTCATCTCGGTTTTGTGGCGGCAAAGTAGTGGACGGAGACTTCGATCCGGTGCAGGATTGTTCATGCTGCACGGTAGCCTCAAATCGAACATGTAAATGGGCTGAGAACCACCATTTGGTTTCAGTGTCCGTAAGAGCCCCATTACAGGAGGGGAACCCAGATTGCCCGTCTGTACATCCTGTCTGAAAAATGGTTTGTAGCGAAGGAGACCCTGAACGTCACCATGTCGCTCAATAGATTGAGGCCAATCATGAGAAAGGAAGATATCCGGGGAGGACAGCTGTGATGCATTCCGATGTGAGATCAAGAACTCGCAAAGACTAAGATTCACGGACCAGAGACAGACGGCGAACGTTAAATTCTTTGATGTGGTATATACTTCGCATGGAGCCATGATCGTAAGGCAATCTTTCGTAAAGACCTGCGTGTGTTTAATGCTGGAGCACCCGAGAACGTGATAGGATAATCACCTAGATTGAAATCATTGCTTTTGAAAATTCCAGACGAACCAGCGATACGGATACCGTTCACTTGGATACATCTGGCATGCCCAAGGAAGTATATGTTTGGTGCAAGCCACCCACCATGATACCTGTGAGAGGATATAAGGATAGAGACAGTGCGCAGAGCGGGTACGTACAGTTCTGACATGTAATTTGACGCCTCGTGATTCCCGCCTATCACAACGGTAAGCACCGAAGCGGTCCTTTCTCCTGTATAGTACCTAGAAAGAAGTGGATTAATGCATGATTGTACCAACTGAGTATTGGCACGTACTTGTGGAAATTGCCTAACTGCCTATACTTCTGCGGTACAGACATGCATTGCATGTCTCTGTGATTGCGAATAGCTTGGAAGTCCCCGCACATAAGAAGTAAATCTACAATACAGTTGCGCCTCGTCTCTAGATCACGTAGGTGCTTGTAAATCGCGTCCAGCGCGCCATGACTGCATCCCTCCACTGCAATCTATCAGAATGTCAGTGGATAATTACTATGACCTTCATAGCATGGAAAAGAGTGAATGCTCCCTCTTTGAGATCGACCTAGTATTCTGAAACAATTATCTTCCTTGTTCGATGGGTCTGGTAAACAGTAGGTCACGGTCAGACTAGACTAATAAGATTGTCCACAAAACGGGCAGGAAGTCTGTGGCTGTGCAACTCTCTCTGTTAGGAAGTCGAGCATAGTACGTGAAGCTTTGAAGGACATTGTACGCCGGCTCCCGCGAGTCCCGCCCTCCCTTACCCCCGCTGTCTCTCCTTCGTCAATATCTCCTTTTTTTCTCGACAAACTTCGTTACAATGTTGTATTATCTGTGTCCTAGTGTGTATGTTAACTAATACAATTATATGATGGAAAGTATAATACAAAGTGTGTCCAACTATTGTAAAAGGGAGCTGCCTTGAGTCCTGGAGCAGTATGAGAGCGGCGAAAGTTATGAACAATGGAGATGCTCTGCGCCACTCGGTCATCGAAAGCACGACCTCTCATGATGCCACCTCGAAGCGTCAAGTTTACACCGTCATGGTTGACATTGCGGTGAGCCTGCTCATTGCCATTTATGGTGGCTGGGCATGCACGCCATATATCTTCGAGTGCTGGCAGTGCAAATTTATTAGTTTCAACATCGTCCTTCCGATATTCACATCTGTAAATATAGTGATTCAATTACACTCCTTCCGGAAAGTCTTGACTCACGTGTTCGAAACGGTTCGAAATTAGTAAAAATGTCGAAGATTCAATTAAATCACTTTCGAGTTTTGTATGCCTCTGAACGGCTTCAAAACGCATCACATCTCGCAAGTTTCTCACCCAGACTCGTCATGGTCTACCAGAGGATCAGTACCTGCTTTTGGAGGAAGGATGGGACATTGACCGCATTGCTGTTGCTCTCGGAGTATCGTCAAGAAGTATAGAGCGGTGGGAGGCAAATTATGACGAACACGGACACATCAACCCCCCTACGCCAATCATGGGTCGCCCTCGCTTGCTGGATCAAGTTATGACAGACGAGATCCACGAGCTGCTAGCCGAAACACCGTCACTGCTACTTGACGAGATCGGCGAATGGCTCGCCATATACCATGATCAGCCAATATCGATGTCAGCTCTCCACGAAAACCTCAGGGACCTTGGTCTCACCTACAAGCGCTTGAAGAGGGTCGCGGCCGAACGTGATGACGGTTTCCGAGCTGATTGGTTGCACAACATGACAACCAACTATACAGCTGAGCAGCTCGTGTTCCTGGACGAGTCAAGCAAAGATGACCGCACCACACTCCCTAGATATGGTTTGTCACTCAGTGGACAATTCCCCTTTGACAGTGTCCGCTTGAACAGGGGCATTCGATACAGTGTGCTGCCGGCTCTCACCATTGACGGCTATATGACTGTCCGAGTCGTTGAGGGATCTATAGATGGCGCAGAGTTCTACGATTTCGTTGTCGACGTAGCAAGTATATCATTTTCAGTGTCTGAATTTCCGCTGATCGAATCTACTGTAGTTGCCCAATATGAACCCATTCCCGGGCCCCAGTGTGATTGTCCTCGACAATTGTTCCACTCATAAGAGTGATGCCTTACGCGAAGCTGTAGAGGCATCTGGTGTGTCAACCGCTACTTTACTTCGCCTGCAAGTATCTGACACATTCGTAGGTTGTTTACTTATTTTTCTGCCGCCATACTCTCCAGATTTCAATCCGATCGAGGAGAGCTTCAGTTGCTGTACGTTCGACTACTTTTCATTGTAGTCTGTCGCTCACACTTCCTCTACAGCGAAGAAAATGGCTTCGACGGCATTGGAGAGATCTCCAACACAGCCAATTCCCTGAGCAGGACCTTCGTGAAGCTTGCTTCAAGGCCGTAAATGCCGTAAATGCTCGAGGCTGGTATAGGCATAGTGGCTATCTGTAGCGCGGACAATATTACGCGGAGGGGAGTAGTAGTTAATAGCTGCATTTACGGGGGTAACGATTTACGGGTATGAATATCTACGAAAGTCATGTAAGATTATCAGAGTTTAACGATTCACGAATAGTAAATGTGCGAATAAATGGCGGGGATATCAGGCTGCTTGGAATGAATTGCATCTGCGTAGGTGTCAGTTTATTCCCGTCGAGTAACAAGGAGGTAGTCACGGTAACCTTTGATCACTTGTAGCTCAGGAGCAAGCTCTAACTCAGACTCCGAGTCATCGTCCCCATAGATTTCATCACCATCCTCGCCTGAGGAGTCTTCCATACCACCGAGATTACCATGTTCTTCGTCTAAAATGTCGCCAGATTCCATATGGATACCATCAACAGATTCTTCATCAGAGTGTTGTGAACGAGAGGCATCCTCCTCGTCGGAGCATTCAGTCACTGTATTAGACATAATCTAATGTTAAAAAGAGTGACAGTTTCTGCTCGACTTTGAAGGAGAGTGGTGCAAGTTTGCTGAATTTTCGATTTAATTGAATTTTCGACATTTTTACTATTTTCGAACCGTTTCGAACACGTGAGTCAAGACTTTCCGGAAGGAGTGTAGTTGGCAGTACTAGGATGGCTGCAATAGACTTATTTACTGGATGAACCAAGCTTCCCAAGACAAGACATTGGAGAATGCAAGGTCATTGCAGCCTCAAAAATATCTTTATTGCCCAAGTCAGACATTTGCAGCGAGTGCGTGCGGGCCCATATCCCAATCTGCTCAGAGAGTTGAAGTCAAATATATATTAATGAGTCTGCATGTGTTACAAAATGTTAATAAAGGAGAGTTAATACATGTGAACTCTAAATGCAAAAAGTCGTCTGTTGAATCAACATAGCTAAAGGTAAAAATGGGGGGAGGGAAGCATGCAGAGGAGTGAGGGTACCTTATTGACACCGGGTGAGATATACACAACCCCTCACAGGTCTGTGCACGCAATGCAGCCACATATGCAGCAGATCCTACAGGACTTTAGGAAGAGTTTTGCCCTGTTACAGCAAATGCAGGTTGAATGGGCAGTTGATGGCGTGTCAATCGCAGCTTTTCTTCCTTTTCATTTGAGTAGTCACATTGTATGCATGGTTGGGGGAATTCAAATTATAGAAGCATTCTTGGCAATGAATGCTTTGAAATTGTGAAGGTTATTAATGGTTGTAAAGAGAAAATATATGGTGTTAGAGATGAGTATGGAGTTAGTGGATATTCTGTTAGAATAGAATAATATTGGATAGTATAGATGAAAAGGTTTGTTATTTACATTACATTGTTTCTCAGCATGTGAACTAAACCATCTTGTGATATTTTGCATTCAGGCTAGAGAATACCTGCAACCAGATCCAGTCCTATGGATCCCATCCAAGACCTGGTTTGAGCTTGTCAGATGATGGGTACAGGAGAGTCAGAGGACCATGTAGTGTTTCAACTCATATAGATAGGTATTTGACCAGGATGTTGGTATCTGCCCTCTATGGAGGATGTCATGAGTGGTTGACATCTTTGTATTCACTTCACTCTTATTGGTATTTGAATGGGATTTCAGTTTCTTCCCTTCATGGAGGCTACATCATTGATGATGGTGGCCAAACATGTCACTTATGGGGGTATATGAGCGGAATGTTGGAGAAATACCAACAGCCTGCCCAGATACTCCCAGAAGCAAAGAGCTTGGGCACCATTCTCGACAGTGTAGCACCCATCAAAGGAAGAGACCAAAAACCCACTTTATGACACACATAAAAAGAAATGATTGCCTAAGGACCTGAGAGTGAGAGTGAGAGTGAAAGTGAAAGTGGGAAAGGAAGCAAGAGGAAAAATTCTTGTTTAAGTTGACCGCAAATTTGCTTATATAAGCACAATGTGCTTCCAAGAATGTTCTAGGCAGAATATTGTTAAAATATCTGAATAAAGTAGCAATCATAATTTGATATGTATTGATGTTTGACTTGCATGCATCAGCAAAAATGTGAACTACAACATAGCAATACATAGCACAGGCTATCCTACTTTTTGCGCAATATTGCAGCCTGTAGCTTGCACCTCAACTATGTAGTCGTGCTATGTAGTCATATGTAGTCTACCATACCATGCAGACATAGTCATAGTTGCAGTCATTTGTCACACTTGAATTTTGTTACCCTCGAATAATATTGGAGGAGCAATGACATCCATTCACTAGCACATTTAATCAAGTAATTAGTTATCCTACTTGTCCTCACCATTGTCATCAGATTCACTGTCAACCTCGTCTACACTGTCGCTCTGATTCCCACCATCACACTTCTGCATAGATTCCTGAATCGCATTGCTGATTTCCACATCAGACAGATAGTCTCCGCGTGTAACATCCATCATAACCACTCTAGTGTGTGTTCTGTAGTAGTATGTGAGACACAAGGAGATGAAAATATTGAAAGTGACTTCAGCTCCCATTGACGTTAATGTCCTTGAGGATGGAATCAAGGATTCCATGGGCTTTCGTTCATGAATTGAACTTCCTAAGATTGGCGAGGTGTTTATCATATACTGCTTTATACTCGCCACTTGAAAAATTGATGTCACTCCGCTCTCCGTCAGTCCATTCATTGATGCAGTAGATGATGTCACACATGAGCCAAACAACAAAATAAAACATGCATGACTCACCGCGGTATATAACAAGGCTAGCGCAGGAATGGAAAATGGTGTGAAATACTTCTCAAACACGACACCTTCATCCCTCTTATTCTGGTACCAGAGTAAATTGGCACCCTTTTGATTCAACCTCGTCTTATAGAGGCCACTGCACGGGACATTTCTCTTTTTGTCTCCAATGTCCTTGGAATCAATTGTAAGTGTGCGACAGAATCCCGTACATTGTGTACTCACCTGGTAACACAATCCAAACTTATCCTTGAGCTCATGTACAAGCCGGCGATTCCTAGACTTAACTGATTCCCCTGTGCTGCAATAAAAGCCATCAAGGCTCTCCATGAGAGGTCGAAGCTTGGCCTTCACCTCACTTTGTGAGGTGTCAGGTGTGGCATGTGATCTTGAGCAAAATGTTAGGCAGTTGAAACAATAGTGACAAATTGCATCCCTTACCTGTGATGCAAAGTTCAGAGGATGCACCCCATTGTTGCAGCATATGTGGCGGACTTCCCAAAACAATGTTTGGTGGTCTGCTGCATGGCGAACAGGTGTCCAAAGTGTACTGTGGGGCGCAATGAGCATGGCATAATGATGAAGTCAGGAGTGTGGAAACAAGATCTGGCATTGGAAAATTTACATTTGCATCAAGATGGCAAAATGAGCAATGGTCAGTTTGAGGAAGAACAAGGACTACAAGCAATCTACTCACCATTCTGGGCAACACTCCCGCACCACAACATCTTCTTGTGTATCACCCCCAACATTCTGCACCAGCTGCACACAGGTGTTTTCAAGGATCACCTTGTAAGCTGGTGCTCTGAGATCATAGGTGAGGAGGAACTTGATGCACATTTCAAGGCAATGACATTGTATTTGGGCCTGTGACACTTCAAGAATGGAATTTTGAAATGGATGCAATGAATGGGGGCCGACTATAGAGAGTTGCAGCAGGTTTTCCTTGGGGTAATTGCTGGTGCTGTCGAGAATCCAATTCTTGCTGCAGTGCATGTTATTTACTATGCATGGTACCAGACGTACACGGACGTGACACTTTTGCATATGCATAACGCACTTGCATCATTCCACACCAACAAGAACATAAACCTTGATCTCAGAGCATGGGAGCACGTCAACATTCCCAAACTCCATTTGATGCTTCACTATGTCGACACCATTTGTCTGTTTGGAAGCACAGATGGCTTCAATACTGAGCTTCCTGAATGTTTGTATATTAATTTCATAAAACATACATACCATGCCTCTAAGCGACGTGACTATGTCACGAGTCAATTGCCATTCAATAAGCTTACCTTTGATGGTGATTTGGTGTGAGACAAGTCAGATGCCAGTACCTTGGACTTGGACCTCGATGGACCTGTGCCTACAGCAGCCAACTTCATTATTTTGCCTCGTCAGACAGAATGCTTCATGATACTGACAGCGTCGAAGGCGAGCTAGTTGGAATGATTTTAGCAGTTCAGCTGCTAAAAGAAGAAGGAGGAGAAAGGTGAGGGACTATGTCACTGGGGTAGACAACCAGGCAGCCATCCGCGCAACATCAGCCTTCCGTTCGCAACCAGGGCATCACCTGATGGACACGTTCCATGATGACTTATGCAGGGTCATTGTCATATCCCATACATTCGCGCTTCTCATCCAAAGTTCCGGATGTCAGATCCGATCAGATACGATCCACAGATCTGTACCGGATCCGTCACGATAAGCTTCTTCATTCATATCCTGTTCATATAACGTTACACACTGCTTATTTCCTCCATTTAGTATTTCTTCCCTTCCCGGTATATCGGTTATGCTTACTTCCGGCTATGTTTACTGATCCGTTCACCTGTGATTAACTTCCGGCTTATGTTTGACTTCTAATAAGCATTGCTTATACATTGCGATACCTTTTGCATAGCCTCTTGCATAGTTCTATCGTATATAAACTCTTGTATATGTCCTATAGCACCCCAGTTCGAATATCATCTTAGATTGTCCTCATTCTGTTATCCGGACTTGAGTCTTGTCAACTCTTGTCACCCTCCGAGACTTAAGGATCGTATCCGATAAGTCTAACGCATCCGCCTCTATCTTCGGATAGTCAATACTCTGTTAGTTTTTAGTCTTGGACTTGTCTAGACTAGCCTTTATACTTCCGTCCGATATCTGGACAAGTATACGATACTTGTCTCTACACCCGGATATCATACGATAGTCATCCGGACCTTCAGATACGCTACAATAGCCATCCAGATCTTCGGATACGATAAGTATAGTATTCTGAAATAAGGGGCTATACTCGGGAAAGGGGCACAGTGTACGAGCTGAGGCCAAAGCCCTTCAGATCCGATATCTTTTGAGTACGACCTTAACAGTCATCCCAGACAACCATGGAAGGAAGCTCATCATCAGGTGGACACCAGGACACAAGGGCATCCCAGGCAACGAAGCAGTGGATGAGCAGGCAAAAGAGGCAGTGAGAGGGAAATCATCAGGAAGGCACGAACTCCCGAAATCCTTGCTGACAAAACATGGTGAAATCAAGGAACTGCCACATAGCAAGTCAGCGATCAAACAGACATGCTACTGCAGAATCAAAGACGAGGCGATGGAGATAGAAAACATCTCACCAAGGTTGACCACCCTGCGCACCATAGATCAGTCAGCTCCCTCCAACAAGTTCGCTGCAAAAATCACATCATTACCAAGGAAGCACAGCTCGCTCCTATTTCAGCTCAGAATGGGTCACATAGCGCTCAACAAACACCTACACCGGATATCGAAGAGCCAATCAGCCAAGTGCAAAAATTGCAATGCACACATAGAAACAGTACACCACTTTCTACTAGTATGCCCCACCTTCACCAGACAGCAAGACGCTCTGCATCTCGAAGTAGGCCCACGCAAATACAACATCAAGCACTTGCTCAACAACATCCAAGGAATGAGAGTGGGCCTGAAATACATCGCATGTACAAGACACTTTGAGCAGACCTTCGGAGATGTAACCAGCCCCCCCAAGGCAAAAGAGTGGATGAGAGGAGAACAGAACAAAATCAAACCAAACACAACCACATGCCTCCCCACAGGGATCACAGTTCCCACCCACACCAGAACCATTGTCGAGACGCCACCATGACAAGATATATTGAGTAAATACCAAAGCACATACATGTAGGAGATGTCCAATATAGGGCTTAGCCTCAACGGACAATAAACAAGGATTCAAAGAAAAAATGCTGACAGTGTCAAGGGGGTACATTATTCTCAGAAGGTATCCATTCCCCAACTCTACAATCCAACACTTGCTCGATGAACACAGTGCTTCTCTTTTCATCCCTGCACTCGAAGATTTCCTTCATAACCATGTGCAAATTTTGTTGCACAGAAAGCTCACTCCACGAGACCAGATTGATGTCTACAAATACCTGAAAGTCCTCTCACCAGCATGGCCATGCATAAACATTGCAAAATGTTTATTTAAGGTATGTGCAGCACCAGTGATTCTGTCTGAGGATATGAGGAAAGGACCAGTGCCTGCGCACTTTGACATGGTGCTTGTGATTGAAGATCAGGGCCAGTACACTGGGGAGGGAGTGTTGGGTGAGTGTCGTCATTTGATGATTGTCTATGGTTTCTCACTACACTAAGTCAGGTCTTCGTGTTGGTGAAGTAAAGGTGATTTTTGACGACCCATTGTGTTTCGGACATTTTCCCCACCCCCTTGTATATAGACACTGGTTCTGGCCTCTTTCAAACATTTGATGCACATTTGCACAGTGTCAGGCTCACCAGGTCTTCTCGGCACCGAGGACCTAATGCTGTTGTTCTACCAGTGAATTGAACTCTGCACCCTTGTCAGCTTGTTCCTTGGTTCACTCGAGATGGGTCAGAAGAGTTCTATTTGAATAGATACATTGAGTGCTACATGATGTGTGTGGGTGTGATGTTGAGCTATTGAGGGTATGCGGGGCTATGTAATCTTGCAGCCTTTTTCCTGATGTGGATGTATCTCAGGCTCATAACTGAGGTAACTTATTTGTTGGGCAGATATATATTCAGTTGCTCCAAGTTGAGAGTTTACCGCTTGTGCTGATGTAAGCAGTGTCACCCCTGTCTGCTACCTCCCCTCAAAGATTGATTTTTATGAGCTTCCCGTGACTTGCAAGGACTCCATAAGCTTTTGTCCTGGGGGCTTTTGAACCCTCTGAACACGATGGTGGAGCCAGATGTCCCAGAACAAATCGCATTCTTGAGATATGGTAGGTCCCCCCACCCCCTCTACCACCTATATCTTGCAGTTATGTACATGCTGGTATATAAAGGCTTGTCCTAGTGATTTTGAAGCATAGAAATTGAATGGGAATGATTTCTGAGTGTTTTGTACAAATATAAATTGTGATGTGTGAGTTTGCCTGATACCCCCCCTCAAAGATCGATTTTTACAGGCTTCCCATGACTTGCAGAGACTCCAAAAGCTTTTGTCCTGGGGGTTTTTGAACACTCTGAACAAGATGGTCAAGCCAGATTTCCCCGAAAAAATCATATTCTCGAGTTATGGTAGGTCCCCCTCCCCCCCTATCTGCTATATCCTGTTATTATGTACATACCGACATACAAATGGCTGTTCCTAGTGTTTTACGAGCATATAAATCGATTGGAGATGGTCCCAGAGTGTCCTGAGCATGTCTGAAATGATATATGTCAGTTTTCCTGATGCCTCCTACAAAGATCGATTTTTACAGACTTCCCATGACTTGCCAGGACTCCAAAAGCATTTTTCCTGGGGGCTATTCAACATTCTGAACAAGATG
Source organism: Suillus cothurnatus (assembly GCA_016758765.1). Classification (NCBI taxonomy): domain Eukaryota; kingdom Fungi; phylum Basidiomycota; class Agaricomycetes; order Boletales; family Suillaceae; genus Suillus; species Suillus cothurnatus. Next base: position 4,443 of record JABBWL010000553.1, on the reverse strand, counting down.
GTCGAGCCAGATTTCCCAGAAAAAATCACGTTCTTGAGTTATGCAGGGTCCCCCTCCCCCCTTGTACCCCTTATATCTCACTGTGTCTCATTTTAACCCAAGACCGATACTGTAAACGCCTGTCCTAAGGTTTTTCAAGTGCAGGAATTGATTGGTGATGGTCCCAGAGCTTCTGGAGGTCAACAATGTTGAGATCTGGTGGATGGGTCAAAAAGTCAGTATTTCGACCATATCTCCATAACCGAACCGCCGATTTTCTTAGTTCTTGGCTCATATCATTCCTAAAGGTGTCCTAAATGAGATGTACCAGCACAAAACAAGTTTTTTTTTCACAAGTTTGAAACCTATTTCTGTTTTGACCATATAAATGAACACATGGTGTTCTATAACCCTGAGGATGATGCCCAGGATGTTCTTGATCGTGCAGCAGCCAAGGAGACTTGCCTCACTGGATGGTTCAAAGCCAATGCCAACAATGCCTTGGTGGCAGCTGGAGCCCATGACCACCTCTACCAGGACTTCCCCTCAAAATTTGTATGGACCAAGACTAAATGGAAAATACGTGAACGTGGAATGGCCATTGGAAGGATGTACTCTGCTGCACCTGGATCTGGAGAGCGCTTCTACCTGAGATTGCTTTTGACTGTAGTAAAAGGTATGATGCCCATGTCAAGTTTTGTCAATTAAGCTTATCATGTCTTTCAGGGGCCACCTCCTATGAAAACCTTCGGACAGTTGATGGCGTTTTATGTGACACTTTCAAGGAGGCATGTCGGCGCAGGGGTCTGCTTGAGGATGACAATGAATGGATCCAGTGCTTGCAGGATGCCTCTCACATGAGCACTGGATATGGCATGCGCAACCTCTTTGCCATCATCCTCATCCATTGCAACCCTACAGACCCTGCTGATCTTTGGAACCACTTCAAAAACAATCTCTGTGATGATCTGCACCACCGTCTATCTCATGCCCCATTCAACATCCCCCACCCTTCAGAGGAAGAGGTCCATGACTATGGTCTCTATCTCATTGATGGCATACTCAGCAAAATTGGAAAGTCTTTGCAAGTGATTCCTCAGATGCCCAGACCTCAAATGGCAGCAAGATGGGGGATCATGCAGGGAAATCAGCTTATTGCTGAGCAACTCCAGTACAACCAGGAGGAGCTTCAGCAGATGGTGGATCCAGGAGTGCTTTCTCTCAACCAGGAGCAGAGGGCAGTCTTTGATGCAGTGGTCAATGATGCTATGCAACACAATGAGCAGGTGCCTGGACATGCATTCTTTGTTCACAGTGCAGGTGGATGTGGCAAGACATATCTCTGCAAGCTCATTGCTTCAAAACTCCGTGCTGAAGGCAAGATTGTCCTGTGTGTGGCTTCCTCTGGAATTGCTTCTCTCCTCCTACCAGGTGGACGTACAGCTCATTCACGATTCAAGATCCCAATTCCCATCAATGAGCATAGCTCCTGCAACATCAAGAAAGGAGATGTTGTGCATGAGCTTCTCAAGGCCACATCCCTCATCATCTGTGATGAAATTCCTATGCTACACCGTCACATCCTGGAATGCCTTGACCGCTCATTGCGTGATCTTCTCAATGTTGATGCTGACTTTGGGGGAATATCCATACTCCTTGGAGGAGATTTCAGACAGACCCTACCAGTGGTAGCTCATGGATCCAGGGAGCAGATAGTTGGTGCTACCTTTTGCAGATCTTCCATCTGGCCAAGGCTTCAGATCTTTCACCTTAAGACAAACATGCGCCTTGGTCAAGACCCTGCCTCTGATGAATTTGCAAAGTGGCTTCTGGAGATTGGAGCTGGGAAGGGCATGCAGCCAGATGGAACAGTGGTCCTTCCAATTCATATGCGCTGTGCCAACAATGACATCCAGTCTCTCATCAATGCCCTCTACTCTCCTATTCTGCTCCCTGACCATCCTCCTGTGAATGATGCCTTCTTCCTGGAACGTACCATCCTGTGTGCAAAGAACACTGATGTGGATGAAATCAATGGCTCCATTCTTGAATCATTCCCTGGAGATAAAGCAGTGTTCACCAGTGCAGACTCAGTTGCTGAGAGGGACTATGACTATATTCCAGCAGAGTTCCTTCACACTCTCACACCATCAGGATTCCCCTTGCACAAATTGGAACTCAAATTGGGTGTTCCTCTGATGTTGTTGCGCAACTTGGATCCCACCAATGGGCTCTACAATGGAACCAGGATGATCCTTCTGTCTTGGACCACACATGTTCTCAAATGTCGCATTCTTAGAGATGGGGTTAATGAAGCCCACCAAGACAATCAGGACACAGTTCTGATTCCCAGGATGACTCTGGATGCCACTTCTGAAGACAACCCAATCCCTCTCAAGCGTCGTCAATTCCCTGTTCGTCTTGCATTTGCCATGACAATCAACAAGGCTCAAGGTCAAAGTGTCAAGTGGGTTGGACTGGATTTGAGAACTCCTGTGTTCAGTCATGGACAGCTGTATGTGGCTTTGTCTCGCTGCACTCACCCAGAGAGAGTGTGTGCTATCTTTCCAGAGCATGAAGAAGGATCAAAGACAACCAATGTAGTGTATACAGAAGTGCTGAGAGGGCTTAGAGACCAGATTGAGAATTGATTGATGTACTTTTATGTAGAATAGTGTACTTTTAGTTTTGTTGAAATGGTGCTCAAATGTACATGTTTGTTTGATTGAAAATTTATATTTGCAAGGACACTAATTATTGGGACTTCCTGTGCCGAAGGCACAACGGGTGATGGACTAGTAACATAGTGATACCACAAAATATTACCAGGGACAAGGGAGCACGTCAGCTGGCGATGCTTACAGTGTTCGCAGATATGGCCGCCCTCGGTGCGGACGCAGTCGATTTGCAGGCCGGCACATGAAGTACATGGGACGACGTTGTTGTTGCTGTTGCTGTTGCTGTTGCTGTTGCTGTTGTTGTTGTTGATGTCGGCGCGCGCGACTATCTTCTGTATAAGTGACTTTAGAAACTTCAGATCTGAAAGAGATAATCAAGAACGCACCTTGCGAGCAACCGGCTCTGCCTGGTTTGGAGCCATCTCTATGATGTCGATGTCCGAGTCAGATTCAACCTGTGGTGAAATCTTTGTCGAGGTGTGGACACGAGCCGATCGTTTGATAGGCGATTCCTCCAGCGCATCATCCTCTTGAGCATTATCGTCTTCCTCCAACTGGGAGTTACCCTCCAGCTGAGCGTTGGCCTCCTTCTCCTTCTTCCGTCTTTCCTCTCCATTGTTCTTCGACACCTGGGCCAGCCGTTCCTGCTCGGCTGGCAGTGGTGCCTGCGCAGTGCCTTCCGCCTCGTCGGCTGCGGCCGCCTTCATAGCATTGAGTTCGCGCTGGAGCCTGGCATAGATCTGTCGTCCACTGGAAGCGGCTTGCCTCTCGGCGTCGGTTACGTGGCCCTCAGCCATCTTGTGCTTGTTCGCCAACTTGATAAGCCTCTTCATCGATTCCTATTTGAACATGTTTGAAGTCAGTAAGTTGCGCAGGCATAGAAAACTCACTCACGGTCACATCTTTCCATTGTCGGCACCAATCCTCCAATTCAACACCCGCATCACTAGCATCCTCGGCGGGAGCAGACTGAAGGAGAGCACGAAGCCGCCTGCGCTGCACGCCCAAGTCGCGTTTGACAATCTCATCCTCGGGCCACCAAGCAGTAGGACTGAAAATGTCGATGCCCGTGATGTCTTGGTCCAACTTAGTCATCGTATGATGTAGAACACGGACAGGAAGGACAAAGGCAAATCAATCTCAGACGGGAATATATAGCGAACGGCTGTGCGCCACCCATTGTTCGGGTGTAATTAAACATCCGCGGTCACGTGACCTCTGCGAAAATTTTCGCAATGTTCCAACATCTGATGTCGAGTCACATAATTAAGTCAGTTTGCGAGTGCATATGATATTACATTGTATACAGACGGTCGACATTAGAAGCTGAGTGAGAGTGATGCAGTACGAGCATTAGGTAAGCATCCCTCACAGGACCGTGTCTGGGATTCACCGGCGGGCCAATTTTATGACTGGTGGGATTAATTAGTGGAAATGACACAGGCAGGCATATATAAGACTGACGGCCATCCCAGGTGCGGTCCCCAATGGGAGCCACCAACGGCTGAAGAGGGCCATAGGTTCCAACACTGACACTCAGAGTACTCGTTTTCTATTGATAATACGCCAGCACCCATACCTTCATACCTACGATAGATTAAAGCGGGAGCAAGGCCCCCGCGAACAGGGTTATGTCCAACATAGGGTCCTCGACCCCAAAGGACAATAAAATGATTGTTTTTTTTAAAAAACAAAGACAAAAAAAAAGCACTGACACTCATCAGTGATGCTGTCCCCGGGGGGTGCCGTATGTCATGTAGCCATCAGTATATCCCCATTGTGTATG
>JABBWL010000552.1:0-27345 GCA_016758765.1 Suillus cothurnatus | reverse complement strand
TCCCAGTGCTCCGTGCAGCTGTATTTTATGGATGTTGAACAGCTTCATAAGGATATCCTATCCGCACTTCCTAATGACCCCATCAGATCTGCGCGCATGTCTGATCCTCCAGATGATAGATGGACTGTGGACAATAGTGGTTCCCTCCGTTGTGATAATTGCATATATGTTCCAGAATCCAATGACCTTAGGCTTTGCATCCTTTGGAATACCCATGACCATCTGTTATCAGGACACTTTGGTCAGAACTGTACCCTAGAGCTTATCTGACATGAATATACCTGGCCCGGTATATGTACCTATGTTAAAGACTATGTCAAATCCTATACCACCTGCGCCTGAGCCAAGGTTCCAAGACATAAGCCATTTGGATTACTGAAACAACTCCCCATACTGGAAAGACCTTGGAACTCCATATCCATGGATTTCATCAAACAACTTCCAGACTCATCTGGCTATACAGCTATCCTTGTTATCATTGATCATCTATCCAAGCAAGCTATATTCATTCCAACTCACAATACCATTACCTCTCTGGATCTCGCTAGACTTTTCCTGCTTCATGTATTCACTAAGCACGGAATCCCATCTCATGTTACTTCGGACTGAGGTACAGAATTCGTATCCCATTTCTTCCATTCTCTAGGAAAGGCACTCGATATGATCCTCCACTTCACATCCGGATATCATCTGGAAGGAGATGGACAAATGGAACAAGCCAACCAAACCCTAGAGCAATACCTCTGCATCTACTGCAATTATCAGCAGGATAACTGGTCAGAACTCCTTCCATTGGTGGAATTCGCATATAATAACGCTCCGAGTGCTACCACTGGAGTTTCATCATTCTTCGCCAATTAGGGTTACCATCTGAACATAACCATCCATCCAGAACGCAACCTCTCATCCACCCTCGCCTGTGACTATGCTATAGACCTTAACAAACTACACCTATTCCTCCGAGAAGAAATGTCTCTTGCACAGAAAAGATATCAAGGACCTGCGGATGTGCATTGGATACCTGCTCTGGACTTCAAAGTTGGAGAACAGGTATTCGTGAAAGCTAAATACTTCTGTTCCACTCGTCTGTCCAAGAAACTATCGAAAAAGAACTTAGGTCCATTTGAGATTATAGCTCATCCGGGATCACATTCCATTACTGTCTGACTTCTGGATTCTATGCATTCCATCCATCTTGTTTGCCATGTGTCTCAATTAGAACCTGCAACACCGAAAACCATTCCTAATCATATCCAACCCCCTCTGCCTACAGTAGAAGTTAATGGAGAACCAGAGTATGAGATATCCGAAATCCTAGACTCTAAGCTAGACCGACGAAGAAGACAATGTCAACTCTTATACCTTGTCCAATGGTCCAGATATGAAGGAACGGACAAAGAGACTTCATGGTTACTAGCTACAGAACTCGGAAACATGTCCGAACTAGTATCAGATTATCACTCAGCATATCTGGACAAGCTTGGTCCTATTCAAAACTGAAGTATACAAATTGTACATAACGGAAACTACAAGTACAAGTAGCGGAAGTTAAGAAAACGGATCTGAAAATATCTACATTTCCATAGACTCTTCATCCCCTCTGGTGTAGAGACTCAAGTCTCTATGGGCGCATACAGACCATATCACAAGACCTTATACTGGACCTGTTGAAGTGCGGCAATTTTCGCACATTTCACATATTTTGCACATTTTGCGCTTTCATGATTTTCGCGTTTTTGTGCGTTTCACACATCTCACATATTTCGCGCATTACACATTTTGCATTTTCATGCACTTTGCATTGTCATGCATTTCACATTTCAGATACCTCACATTTTCACACATCTCACATATTGCACGCATTTCGCAATCCCACACAGTTCGCATTCTCGCATTTTTCGTGCTTTGACACACGCTACTGTGCACCTCCTTGCATTCTGTTTGCATGTCCTGTACTCATCCTCCAAGGTCCATTGGTGCATATTTCACTTTGTTTCACTCGCATTACATCATATATGTCTTTACATTCCTGTTTATGTTCACTTATCTCGTTATGTGTTATATTACATCACCCTTGTACATTTAGCGCTACCTACTCGGCTCCAAGCCCTGGGAACTTGCTTAGCATGCTGACACATCAGCGCATAGTTGGATGTTTTTACAGACTTCTCTTTGATCACTTACACATTCGTGAGGAGGACTTAGCATCAAAAATCCATTGACTTCCTATTCCATTGTTGCATTCCGCGAGAGCCTCAGGATATTCTTGAGAATCACATCTATTTCTCCTTCAGTATCTACCCTCAAGTTAGAGAGCCCCACTTTTGTGTTTTCAGAGAGTAACACATTTTGTGATATTTTCATGCTTTTTCCTGTGCTTCACGACTTACAGTGCGTTTTCACACGCCCTTAGCCAGACTGCACACCACTACTTCCCCTTCCCTTGAGAGCACTTGAAGAGCCTCCAGACCAAAGCCCAGTCCACAACTCCCCTCTCTTATAGAGGAATCTTTTCTCAGTAGCAATCCCCTTGGGATGAGCTATATCTCGCGTCCAGAGGAGCACTGTGGAGCCACATCAGGTTTAGCCCCCACCCACTCATCATTCCTCGCCTTCACCAGATCTGCCCTCCTCACTTCCAGACACATTTTCCATCTCCTCATCACCTTCCTCTTCCTCATCCGGACCCATCTGAGCCTTATCTGAAGTCATCTGGGGGTCAAGCCTAAGCTCCTTGAACAAGAGGCCTTGGAATTCCCTCTGTTGCTGGAGGAACAACTCCAATCCAGAACACATCCGTTCCATGGCAGCCCTACTTCCCTTGGCTGCTTCAATACTCTTCTCCAGGAGAGAGTTGGTCCTAGCCAGCTCCGCTACTATGTTGTTAGCAGCAGCAACCCAAGCCTGGTCATCATACTCCATGTAATCCGGAGCTTCCAGAGTGGGACTCTGCTGATGCTTCTTACTCTTGCCCCTGAGAGAAGGAGATCTGGCAGCATGCTGCCTTTTCTTGCCCTTGGAAGCCTTGACAGTTCCAGGCCATCCAGGACAAGTGGCCTTGTCCTTCTGGCAAGCGTCACAAGACTTGATCTATCTGAACGTCAAAAACTCGGATCCAAAACTTCCGGACGACTCACCAAAGGATTAGCAGCTGCATCCGTCCATTGACAGATCCATGCCCTTCCGGAGCAGCACACGCAGGATCTGTCCTCCTTAGAAGACATCTTCTGAGTCTATCCAAAACATTAATGAAAAGACTAGCAAACGGATCCAAAACGCACCATTTCCTTAACTATTTCCTGATGCCTTTTCTCTTCTGCTTGCTTGATCCGGATCTCTGCTTGCCTCACTTTCTCCAGATCCACTAAGCACTTCCGCTCTGCCTCTTGAGCCCTCAAAGCCTCTTCCTCCATCCAGGCCACATCTTCTGTATCCAAAATCTGTTGCCTAAGCTCCTCAAGCCTAGCCTTAGCGGATTTCTGAGCTCCAGAGTTGTTGCCAGACATTTTTCAAGTTAAGCTAGTGTGTGTTAATAAGTGGGGGGGTAGGAATCACCTGCAACACTTTGACATTGGTAAATCTGTGGAAATCCGAACTCAGCAATACTACCATCATTTTTCTCCATCGATTCTTGCATTCCTTGTCCGGACCGGATCTACAATTCTTGGCCTTCTAGGGATCGGCCCTAAAGGGGGGATACTGTCATATCCCATACATTTGTGCTTCTCATCCGAAGTTCCAGATGTCAGATCCAATCAGATCCGATCCACAGATCCATACTGGATCCGTCACGATAAGCTTCTTCATTCATATTCTGTTCATATAATGTTAAACACTGCTTATTTCCTCCATTTAGTATATCTTCCCTTCTGGTATATTGGTTATGCTTACTTCCGGCTATGTTTACTGATCCGTTCACCTGTGATTAACTTCCAGCTTATGTTTGACTTCTAATAAGCGTTGCTTATACATTGCGATACTTTGTGCATAGCCTTTCACTTAGTTCTATCGTATATAAACTCTTGTATATGTCCTATAGCACCCCAGTTCAAATATCATCTTACACAATATACAAGGGAGGTCTCACATGATACTGGTGTATACCATAGTAACACTAGCAGAGTTCACTTTAAACTTCATTTTGACCTTCAAAAGTCCTCTGGTAGTTGTCCTTCTACTGTTTCCTCCTGTGGTGTTTAATATACTATTTGGCTAATCAGTACAGGCAAGGCTGAAAATACCACTGAAGTCACAAGAGCACTTCTGGACATCAAGAACAAGTCTATGTCCTCTCAGACAACACATAAATACTCAAGGAAATTTAGTATGAAGGCTGTAGTCAAGCAAAAACACCCTTCTCTCTCCTACTAGCATATTACTTAGGCCCTCTCCTGCCTTTTTGCAAGCCCACTTCCTTCCATTTGACACCACATGATTAATTTTGGTTCTATCTGACCATATGACACTTTTCCAGTCATACACTATCCATTGGTACTAACTCATAGCAAAGTCTGGTGTTGCTCTCCTATGACACTTGGAGAGAAGAGGGTGTTTTGCTTGACTACAGCCTTCATACTAAATTTCCTTGAGTATTTGTGTGTTGTCTGAGAGGACATAGACTTGTTCTTGATGTCCAGAAGTGCTCTTGTGACTTCAGTGGTATTTTCAGCCTTGCCTGTACTGATTAGCCAAATAGTATATTAAACACCACAGGAGGAAACAGTAGAAGGACAACTACCAGAGGACTTTTGAAGGTCAAAATGAAGTTTAAAGTGAACTCTGCTAGTGTTACTATGGTATACACCAGTATCATGTGAGACCTCCCTTGTATATTGATTAAAATCAAGGTGAAAAAGGATTTGGTTGATTTTATCAGCAGAGAGGATTTTTATGATGATGAATGTCAAAAAAGTTCAGCATTTGGCTTTGTTTATGTTATGTTGACCCTTTTACATGTCACATGACATGATAAGACATAATAAATATCACAACTGATGTCTACTGATAGGATTTTTCTATTTAAGAATATCAGCAACAAAACCATTGCAATGCATACCCATATGATACTATTCCTTATCTTTGGATAGGAATACGATACTTGTCTCTACATCCAGATATCACACGATAGTCATCTGGACCTTCGGATACACTATGATAGCCATCCAGATCTTTGGATATGATAAGTATAGTATTCTGAAATATGGGGCTATACTCAGGAAAGGGGCACAGCATACAAGCTGAGGCTGAAGCCCTTTGGATCCGATATCATTTGAGTACGACCTTAACAATAGCATACATAGCACAACTTGAAGTATCGCACAATAATAGAACAGCAGTACACTACCATATATATTGGTTTGAATCAAATGGTCCTAGTATCTTGTCCTATCTCTTGTACACTATTTAATGCAGATTAGATCAATAAAATCAATCTGATACCTGCTTCCATTCTGAAGTCTAACAACACCATGAAATGAAGCAGATGCTTGCCATGATAGTAATGAGCAAAGAGTAGTAACTTACTAGTACTGAAAGGAGACAGAATCATGAGCGCAGCATGATGTTGACGCAAAAGCACCTGTTCCTGACAGTATCTCGTGCTTAATACATGTAGACATGTTTTGCCACGGAAGTCATGAAACCTGAATGCTTTGACTCCACGGTTCCGACAAAGGTCAAACCAGTGACACCTGAACGTATTGACTCCATGACTTACCCTTCTGCGTCCATCGAAGAGATCCCCGATGAGGAAATGACAGTTCCAGAAGAAACGGCCCCCATCTTTGATACTAAAGAAGATATCTGGGGAAATTACGAACCCATGGTAACAGACATCACTACCTATCAGCTACGAGACAAAGATGTCCTTATTGAATATTCGGAAGACAGAACAGAGATGCGCCTTATCGAGAATGTTTCCCTTGATTCCCCCCTCACTAAAGACGGTACTTCCAAGAATGAGATGAAATTCAGCAATAAAGCTCAACAGTTCGCCATCGCCAGAGCACATAGCGAAGTAGAACAGAAAAAGAAATTGTTCGAAGAATTGGTACCCAGCTATCTCCATGATTTCCATGACATTTTTGCCAAGGATGGTCTCAATCGGCTCCCTCCTGAACGACCTGGAATTTATCATCGTATTGAGATGAAACCTGGTTTCATCCTGAAGACGTCGAAGATTTACCCTTTATCCAAAAAGGAACGGTCAGCGGTCAAGGCATTTATTGATGAGAATAAGGAGAAAGGTTTTATCTCCAAATCGAAGTCTCCCCAAGCGAGCGGGTTCTTCTTTGTTGGCAAAAAGAGTAGAGAACTTCACCCCTGTCAAGACTACCAGTACATCAACGATTGGACGATAAAGAACTCTTATCCGCTTCCTCTCCCTCTCACGCTGATCGCTCGATTACACGACGCCAAGTACTTTACCAAGATGGATGTTCGATCTGGGTATAACAATATTTGGATCCACCCTGACAATTGATGGAAAGCAGCCTTCACTACAGAATTTGGATTATTTGAACCTAACATCATGTTTTTTGGCCTCTGTAACTCGCCAGCCATGTTCCAAGCGTACATGAACCGGACCTTCCAGCAAGAAATTAACGAAGGATGGTTAGTAATCTATATGGACGACATCCTTATCTTTTCAAAGACGCTTGATGAACATCAAAAGCAGACCAGAAGAATATTGGAGATAATCCATCGGGAGCAGTTATTTTTGAAACTGGAAAAATGCATGTTTGATGCCGAAGAAGTGGAATATCTTGGCATGATCATCAAATCAGGCCATGTCACTATGGACCCCGCCAAACTTGATGGAATTAGAGATTGGCCCGTCCCCACCACGGTGAAAGAGACTTGGTCCTTTCTGGGATTCTGCAACTTCTACCAGAACTTTATCTTGCACTACTCTGACCTCACACGCCCTCTAATAGACCTCACGAAGAAAGATGTCCAATTCCTGTGGACTGATGCGTGTAATGATTCATTCTTAGCCCTGAAAGATTGCTTCCTTCATCAACCAGTCCTTCAAAACCCTGACCCCACTCGCCAATTTGCTGTTGCGACCGATGCTTCTCTTGTGGCAACCAGGGCAGTGCTCCTTCAGACTGATGATAACGGGCAGTATCATCCGTGCAGTTACCTGTCCCAATCCCTGAACCCGGCAGAACGAAACTACCAGATCTTTGACAGGGAATTACTCGCTGTCATCTGAGCACTCACTGAATGGCGCCATTACCTTGAAGGGAACCCACACCCAGTTATCATATTTACCGATCACAAGAATTTGCTCTATTTCCGCACCGCACAGAAGTTAACTCATCGTCAAGCACGTTGGCAGCTGATCCTTTCCATGTTTGATATCGAACTTCACCACGTCCTGGGAACTAAGCTAGCTGCCCCTGATGTGTTGTCTCGCAGACCAGATCACCATCCCACAGATTCAGATAATGCCGATGTCACTCTCCTCCCTTATGCCCTGTTTGTCCATCTTCTTGACGACTCGCTCTTTGATGCCCTTTCTACGGATGACCCCTCCTCTGACCCCATTTTCTCCACTGCCTCAGATGCATTGAACAGCCTTTGTCTCCCCCCTATGAAATCAGCCTTAGCTGACTGGAAAATCATCGACGGCATCCTGTATTACAAGGATCGTGCCTATGTCTCCCCTGCCACCCACCATGATCTCCTCCACCATCTCCATGACCACCCCACTGTGGGTCATCCCGGTCATTTTAAAACTGAGGAACTTGTTAAACGTGACTTTTGGTGGCCTGGTCTTGGCACCTATGTTCGATAATATGTTGAAGGTTGCTCCCTTTGTCAACAAATGAAAGCTGATACCCACCCGGTGACCCCTCCCCTTGTCCCTATCCCGTCCCATGCGACTGTCCCCTTCACCTCTTTATCGGTCGATCTCATCACTGATCTTCCTCCCTCCGGTGGTTTTGATTCTATTATGGTCATGGTCGACCACAGCCTTACAAAGGGGGTAATTATTACTCCATGCCAGAAAACAATCACTTTGGAAGGAGTAGCCAAGCTTTTCTTCAAGCACGTTTATCGACGATTTGGTCTTTACGACAAGATCATCTCTGATCGAGGCCCCCAGTTCATCTCTAAATTCTTGAAGGCCCTTGCTAAGCTCCTTGACTACACCATCGCACCCTCTACTGCCTACCATCCGCAAACTGATGGACAGACCGAACGTCTTAATCAAGAATTAGAAACATATTTATGGATTTATTGCCGAACCAACCCTGAAACATGGGTTGAACATCTTCCCCTCGCAGAATTTGTCCATAACCACAGGAAGCATGATTCCCATAATGCCTCACCATTCTATCTCATGATGGGATACAACCCAAGATCACTACCCCATACCTTAGCATCGTCGCCGGTTCCAGCAGCCGAGGAACGCGTAAGACTTCTGCAGAAAGCTCGAGAAGAAGCCATTGCCTGTCACAACATTGCTATGCAGCAAATGGCAGAACAATCTCACGGAGTAAAGTATACACCTTGGAAAGTTGGTAATAAGGTTTGGCTATCAGCAAAGAACTTGATTGCCGAGCCGCCGAGCTCATTGAGCATACCGCCAGAATCCTCCCTAATCCCTGCCACACCAGCATCCTCCTTCATTTACAGAGGCATATTAGGAACCTCGCTATACGTCTTATGCCTGATGACGCTAAAACTATTATTCATGAAGTTGTCCATGGAGTATGCGAGCGTATTATTAAGAACCCGGTCCTACATCCCCATTCCCCTGATACACCTCTTCCTGTACCTCTGCCAGTTGAAAGCGCTGCTTCCGCTTCACCTGAGGATATTACTCCTGGCCTATGCACTATGTCTCTTTCGACGATGGCTGCATTGCAAGTGTTGCAGGAAATGGCTCCTCCACTTAATGAACCAGCGCACCCCCTCCAAAGAATGCATCGTAGATGCTCTTCCAGAAACACCCGTAGAACAAGAGTCGCACGTGCCTCCGCTCCTTCCCCTCCCGACCTTACCAATCGTAATCGTGAACGCTCTGCATCCCCAACGCCTTCCACAGCATCCCATGTCACCATCATAACCACCGACCCCAACAACAACTTTGTCTGTTGTAATTGTTGCATTCCTGGGCACCGTCACAAGCACTGCCCAAAGTATCATTGTCGTGTCTGTCACGTCTATGCACCAGGCCATTTCTCTGTCTTCTGTAAACAGCTTAAAGGTGAAGCTGTTCTTCCTATCAACTGGAAGGACCCAGAATTCTATAGCGCCCTCGCTCGTTGGGAGGCCGATAGAGATGCCGCAGACCTCTGTATTACTGAGGAGCAGGACGCTCTTCTTCATCGTGACTATGACTGTGACCACACTCTTTATGACAATACTGATTGATGAAGTTGGTGACTTCACGATAAAAACGGGGTAATGTTACAGTACGCTTAGTCCCTATTCATTTTCTTCTCTTTTCTACCATTGTATTACATCACGATCGCTTACTACCGCCGTCGCTAGATGACTGATGTTTCCTTTCTTGAATTACTTACCTTTTTGCGCATACATACTTAATCAGGCGGTTGTTCTTTGTCTTCATACTTGCCCTAAACCTCTCCTAGGATTCCTTATAAATACATGCTCTTGTACTATGTAGTTCTTTACTTTAATCTTACTGGGTTTTACCTGATACTTGACTTCCTTTGTCTAAGCCCTCCAAGCTTAGTCGTCTGAACCAATCTCTGACTTAGAGCACTCCTCTTCATCAGTCTGAACTCTTGAACCTAACTCCAAGGTCGTACCTTGTTGTTAGCTATTAACTTTGCAAACAGACTTCATTGTTGTTGCATTGTTAGACCAGACTCAACCACGAAGGCTCTCTTTTGAGTCTAGGTTGTTGGAACCCATCCCAGTTCATAACAATCTCCATTCATTGATTTGCATGTCCAGAAATATGATAACTTGATGGTGATATGCAATCTCTGCTTTACAACCACCATGACGAGTTGATTGCATATTGATATGATAGCTATGGTACATACATTCACAAGGTGCAATCTCATTATTTTGTAGATGAAGGGATGGGCAGAGTGCTTGGACACAGACCTTGACCTCCTCAAAGCAGCGTTATCATCACTGAATGTCCAGATATGCCGGTATCCAGCATAACCTCTGCAATCATAGCATGACTGAGCTTGGTCCAATGCTGGAGTAGCAAGGCTCACTGCAAGAGTTACTTGTCAAAAAAGGCACAAACAAACCCATACCATTTTCTTATCATTTCGGTACCCATGCTTTCCTAGTCAAAAGAACAGTTGTGAGCCTGAAAATCACATGCAGGTGGTCCAGAAGTGGCTGCACCACAGGTTGTCAAGTCAAACAGGTGCTGGGCAGTCTTCCACATCTCAAGCAGAAGCTTCATTGCCTTGGTGAGCTACTCAATATAATGTTTTATTTCACTTTCTTATTCCATAATTTCTACCAAGGGGACCAAAATCCAACACAGCAGTTCGAGAAGGTCAACCTCACCTAGACATGTATCTCTGTGATTCCAAGATGTCCTTCAGCCTCTCCAGTCTATGGAAAAACACCATCCTGTCGACACTGTGCTTGCTATCTTCATGTGTCAGGGATTTGATACTTGCCAATTTTCCAGTTCATGGGTCTCGTTGACCAAACAATGAGGCACAACTCTCAAGCTGATGCCCTGGCTGAGGAGGTTGAGCTGCATAGAGCCCTCTGTTCTCTTGGCAAGAAGTGGGTCCACCTTTGACAAGATGGTTCCTACTGCATGACCAATAGACACAGCATCAGGGAAGGTGTCTAGCTCGACAGTGAGAATTTTCACCATTATCATTGTGTCTACTTTCTCATGCATCCCGCTTCATCTTTTGTAGATATCAGAGCCCAAGGCGACACATCCCAGTTCAACAGATGTGGACCAAAGATGAACTACAAGTAAATTCACATTCACTTGTATCTTGCTATGTCAGTGTCTGTTCTGCAATTATAATAGCGTGTAGTTTTGTAACCTGATTATTGTGACTAGTACTGATCACAAACAACTATTAGAAAGTTCAGTGGATGGCTGTTGCCTGAGAGTCTGAGATTGCTTGAGGACTGCTTGTATTTGCCAAAGCATTGCTTTAGGCAAGTCACTGGCAAAACTACAATGAATGTCCAAACTGACATGAGTATTGTTGATGCAAACATCCATTGCAAAGTTCAGCTCAGGTGGCAGGTAACAACAACTGCATGTGTTTGGCAACATATTACACTGGACAAATCACAACTATGACTGATGACCATTTAGTATCAACATTACATGTACCTTGTAGCTTGCAATTGCTGCCTGCTGTCATTGCCAGTGACCATTGTGAAGTCCATAGTATTACGTAGATTTTATAACCTATTGCAATCATCCATCACAAAGTCCAGTTTCAATGGCAGGTAACAACAACTGCATGTGCTTGGCAATATATTACACTAGACAAATCACAACTATGACTGATGACCATTTGGTATCAACATTACATATATTTTGTAGCTCATGATTACCAACTGGTTGGCATCACCAATGGCCAACACAAAGTTCATCCTAGGCAAAGGACAACCACTATTCTGAAGAGCTGCTAGATGTTTTGCAATGGTTTATCTATTATATGTCATAGTTGCAAGACAGATATATCTTCATCAGAATGATTATTCTCTTGCACCTTCTTATCCTTCAATACCATCATGCTACAATTATTTATTGCTTTGTCTTCAGATATAATTCAGTGAAAATTTAATCTGAATTTGTCATTTATATCTATAAAAACCTTTTTCTTGCTGATTTCCTGATGTAGCCATTATCCTTCTGTATCAAGTCACACTAATAGACATAGTGTTAGATCTCTAGATTTTTAGCAAAAGATAATCTGATTGCTGGCCCGAGTAATACATGCATGGCCTCAAAACCATTGCCAATCGCATTCAATGTACAGAACACAAGACCAGGCTCTAGTGTTGCCAATAGCTTGGCTGAAAACCAGTAGCCACCCAAGCTGAGCTAAATTTAGCTAAGCTGAGCTGAGCTGGGGTACCCCAGTTTCATAATGGCACAACCCATTCACTGACCGCTGGTTTTGGCTCAATTTTGGCTGGTGCTGTGGCTCAAACCCAGAATGGATGACTTTGTTGTTGTTTGCAGCAACAATAAGAACAATGTGCTATTTTGTTATCTACACTTCCTGCTTTGCTATTATGTATCTTACATGTATCCATCCACCACATATAATCTTATAATGACCTTGGAGCAGTATCCACCTGCATGCATCTCATGCCATGGTTCTCACAAACTTCAAGCCCACCACTCTGCTGCACCTCAAGATCAATATCAATGTACTACATATCAATATGAAAAAAGAAATCCTCTATGGTCATACTCACATAATTCTCTCTTATAACTTGAAGACAAGCTGCACAGCAGCAATCAGTTCTATTGACTCATTTTAGTGTGGTCATGGTACATGAGCTGATAATCAGCATTTTGGAGGTGAGTTTTTGTCATTTCAATGCTCAGCATGTAATTAACATTAGTCTTGTGACTGGTAGGTGTTGACAACTTTATGTGTCTACTAGGTGCAATTGATGACATCTGGCAGGACAAAAACTTGAATAGCAGGAAACCTGAGCTGATCTTCATAGTCATAGGTAAATGGTAAGTCTACGATCTTTCTATCTATCAACTTTTGTTGCTCATTCACTGTTTCTCCAAGACACTATGTCCAATTCTTCCTGAAGAACAAGTGTGTCGTTTGGCTATTACCTCCATTTGTACTTGATTTATGAGTGCCAAGTCTCATTGTTACATAGGCAAGGCCACGAGTTTGTGTATTGTAAGTTCATTTGCAATATATATACCACTCATGACTGACAACTATTCTTCAGTGCTATCAACCTTATCCAGCCCAACATGCCTCCACGACAACAACCTGTGAAAGCTCGTGCTGCTGCCAACACAATGATTGCCCTTCCCAATGGTGCTTTGCAAACTACATTTGCGCTTGATGGGGAAGGTTGCTATACTTCCTTTGTTTTTTTGATAGTGAAGTACTAATCCTGCAGTAGATTTTTCTCAGCAGTTAGATGCTGTCTCACCTGATACACCAACACCAGGTTGTTCGTCTCCTGTCCCTCAGTTCCCAGTCTAGAACCAACCATCAGAGCTCCATGGCATGAATATTATTGAACCAGTCCCACCAACTGTTACATTTGCAATGCCACCTCATATTTCTTTTGCAACACCACCACGAACTGCAGTCCAAGACTCAGAGGTGCTAGCAAGTGCACGATGGACTCCTAGAAGACTGCCTTGTGTTGTAGGCACTCCATACACACCACATGCTGGTCCCCATAGCCATAACTGTGGTGTTGGTCAGAAAGATCATCAGCATGCACACGATGTCTGGGCATTCTTTGAAAAGTGTGACGATAAACATTGTTGCATATTTTGCCAGTAAGCTTTTGAGTTTTGTGTGACTGTTGTCTTATTTAGTTTGTAATTAGTCGTCAGGTGGCTCTCAATCAACAAAAATCACCAGCAAAGTATAGTTCCAACACAGGCACTGGAGTCCTATGAAAGCATCTTTATGACATGCATGGGGATGTGTGGATTGCAGCTTGTGACACATTTCAGATTACTATTGATGCTAAAGGGGCTCAAGTAGTGGTCATGTGATATTGTGCTCATCAGGCAGAAGCTACAAGTTCAACTGTAGGAAGCTCTGATGCTGCTTGCTCATTTTCACATGAAGCATTTGTTGATGCACTCATTGAACTCTTTGTTGCTGAGGACCTGGTCAGTTTGCAAGTGAACTTTTATGATTATGCTTACATCTGTCTATAGTCTTTCAATCTTATTGAGAGCCCACATTTATGAGCTCTAATCAAGATGCTACATGAAGAGCTTTCTGATTCTGACATTCCTCACCGGACAACACTGCAAAATCAGCTCTTGGAAGTCTTCACAGAGTATCTGGACACACTATGAGATGAAATGAAGGTACTGATTTATCTACTAGTAGACTTGAATGACAAGTCTCATAACATGTTATTGCAGGCTTCATTGGGCAAAATCTCATGTACCACTGATATATGGTCTGACATTAATCTGAGGCCATTCCTGGCTGTTACTGCACATTGGATCCAACGTGTTGTCAAGTCCTCACTGTCAGGTCCCAAAAGTGAACTTAAACTTTGAGTAGACCTCATTGGATTCCATCAAATTCCAGGTCGTCACAATGGCAAGCATCTTGTGCAGACTTTCTTGCATATATTAAAATGGATCAAGATTGCTGAGATGGTAGGCTAACTTGTGTATCTACCCTCTTCATTCACAACTGACACTTCAATTTAGCTTGGTTGGGTGACTGTTGATAATGCCACAAACAATGATACATTCCTTCATGTACTAGAAAATGAGCTTTGTCTCCTGGGTATTAACTTCAACAAGAACTTGCATCATATCCAGTATGCTGCATTCAAAATGTGCACTCATCTAAGGTGCTTACTTGTCTAGGTGTTTTCCCCATATTGTCAACCTGGCATGGAAGGCAGTACTATGAGCAATAACAAACATGGATCATGCACAGGATGATGCCATCAAATATGTACCAAATATGCCACCATCAAGAGACTTTATGAGTGCTATTGAGCATGATCCTATTGCAACTGTCTGCACAATTTTTCGTGTTGTGAGTCACCAATGTAATTCACCTGGTTTTCTTATCTGATGTTATATACTAGACGAGAGCATCAGGACTTCGATGACAGTGCTTTTCTGAAATTGTCAAAGTCACAAAGCAGACAGACCTTCAACTGCTATGTGACATTGACATTTGCTGGTCATCAACATTATTGATGATCAAGTGTGCAATCTTACTACACGTGGTATGTTGTCTGAGTCCCTTCATTGGACATTTCTGAGTTAAGGTCAAATTTCTAGGCCATCAATAGGTTTCTTGACAGCCATGACTTCCCAGAGCTCAAGAAATATAAGCTCAATGATGTGGAGTGGCAGGCCCTTGATGTTTTCAAGGATATTCTCAGTATATGCCGCAGTTTTAAGCCTTGTGATGTATTTGTTGTTGACTGTGTCACTGTTATGTACTCAGGTTCCACATGCTTTTCAGCAGAAGCTTTCATCTGAGAAGACAACAACATTGTGTGACAGCATTCTGTCATTTGAAGCCATGAGTCAAGTGTGGTGACAACAAGCTGACAAATATCCTGACCATGCAGCTGTCATTCAGCCTGGACTTGATAAGCTTGAAGCTTATTGTGCTCGTATATCTTGTGTACCAGCTTATGTTTTGGCAATGGGTGAGTCCTCAACAGTATTCAGATGCAAAGTTTAGCTCAAGTTCTGCAGTGATAAATCCTGCCATGAAGTTGAACTGGTTCTTGGCCAATGCACCACACCAAATGCAGCAGGCAAAGAATCTTGTACTCACTGAGGTATTTGTATAAATTTGGTTCAGGATTCAACACCCTTACTGATCATCTTCTTGTATGTATTAGCTTCAAACTTACTCAACAATGTCGGAACATGATGTCATAACTGCAGAAGCCACTTCTGATGTATCTTAGGCTGATAATATTCTTGGTATGTCAATGTATTGTCAACCAGCAACACAACAACACAGTGTAGAAGCTGAGGTTGATGCATACTTGCTCGACTCTGAAATTGGTACAAGTAGCTTGTGTTAAGGTCATGCTCAAAAGATATCGGATCCGAAGGGCTTCGGCCTCAGCTCGTACGCTGTGCCCCTTTCCCAAGTATAGCCCCTTATTTCAGAATACTATACTTATCATATCCAAAGGTCCAGATGACTATTGTATGATATCCGGTGAAGGAACTAAGTCTGACTGCGGCGTGCGCAATCAATCTCTAGATGTGAGATCAACAACACTGCTGGTGAGGCAGTATGTTGGGTCTCGCTGCGCCTATGCTGCTATGTCTGAGACAGACGTGTTCGACCCTAAAGGGGACTGCTACCACACAGAAGCAGGAATAAAGAGAACTCAAGTAGACAGGGGATGCGCACAAGGATATAGAAAGGTGCAAAGTGCGCGATGAGAAATGCACAGTAAGCGGAGCGCGGGAAGCGCGCGCTAAGGTAAGCGAAGCGTGGGAAGGCGCGCGCCTATGGTGCGCGTGGGCACGTGAAAGCGCGCAAGTGATGCGGAAGGCAAGGAGCGGTGTAGGGATTCGTAATGAGCGTGAAACGACGTGAGTGAAAGCGAGTGCGATGTAAAGCGAGAGCAAAGGCGAAGCGGACAAAAAGCAAGGCTTGATTAGGCGATCTTATCTAAGCCAAAACGCGATAACCACAGGGCGTGTGCCCTAATGGTGACTACTACTCTAAAGTAAAACCCAAACGCTAGGGAAGTACAGTAAAGGGAAGTAATGAATAGTAGCGCTACCATCAGGCTTTATACTAAGTAAGATCTCATCGGATGCGGAAGGGATAGGGAGAACATGCGTGATAGTATGTAATAGCGCTGCAGTCCTTGTTACACTCGTGCAGCATGTAGTATGACGTACTAGGGGGGGTGCTCGGACATGGATCGGTCCTCCTGGATGATAGGCGATAGAGCGCGGGAACGCGCGCTAAGCGCAGGCGCGAGAAGGCGTAGGCGCGGGAAGCGCGGGAAAGCGTGCGCCTTTGGCGCGCTATACAGGGAAGTGTTATGCAACTCCATAGTGTGAATGATCAAATGACAGCTCGTGTAAATATGGCCTTTTCACGCCCACAGAATTATGATTCCTTACACTGGATGTAGAGACAAGTATCATATTCCTACCCAAAGATGAGGAATAGTATCGTATACTTATCCGAAGGTAAGGACTAGTATCGTATTCCTATCCGAAGATAAGGAATAGTATCATATACTTATCCGGATGGTGTCTGGATATCAGACGGAAGTATAAAGGCTAGTCTAGACAAGTCTAAGACTAGAAACTAACAGGGTATTGACTATCCGAAGATAGAGGCAGATGTGTTTAGACTATCAGATATAATCCTTAAGTCTCAGAGGGTGACAAGAGTTGATAAGACTTGAGTCCGGATAACAGAATGAGGACAATCTAAGATGATATTCAAACTAAGGTGCTATAGGACATATACAAGAGTTTATATACAATAGAACTACACGAGAGGCTATGCACAAGGTATCGCAATGTATAAGCAACGCTTATTAGAAGTCAAACATAAGCCGGAAGTTAATCACAAGTGAACGGATCAGTAAACATAGCCAGAAGTAAGCATAACCAATATACTGGAAGGGAAGATATACTAAATGGAGGAAATAAGCAGTGTTTAATGTTATATGAACAGGATATAAATGAAGAAGCTTATTGTGACGGATCCAGTACAGATCTGATCAGATCTGACATCCAGAACTTCGGATGAGAAGTGCAAATGTATGGGATATGACAGCTTGAGTTACTGGCAGGTATGTTTAAGTTTTGTCTTTCTTCATGTTGTGATTTGATTCCAAGAATCAGGAGAATCAGTCTTGCTACCCAACACTATGTTCTCTTGCCATGGATGTCCTTCTGATTCAGGGTTCAGCTGTGCCATGTGAATGGGTGTTTTCTTCTGTGAAGGAAACAATCATGATGCGTTGCAACCAAATGAGTCATCAAACAATGGAAGTGCTGCAGATATTGAAATTTTCATTCAGGCATGGCTATGAACTCAATTTCACAGCATGGATGGTCAAGAAAGCAGAGATTTGGGAGATTGAGCAGTTGATGGATGAGGAACTTCTTGTTCCGATTGATATTTCAGCTTTTATTGACACTCTGCTTGTTGAGGACCACTTTAATCATGTCAAATAGTGTTAGTTACTATACAAATTTCCTTTTCTGATGACGAGCTTCTAGTTGAACCACGAGCTACACCAAACTCGAGCCAAACCAATCAAAACTGCTTCAAGCCATGTTCTTATAAACTACTTAGCTTACAACCTGATCAGAACTGAGCTAAGCCAAGCTGAGCTGAGCTGTTGGCTACACTACCAGGCTCGCCTGTGCGGCCCCTGAAGAAAGTGGGTATTGCCACTCAACCAGGAAGAAATTGTCACATACCTGGCCCAAGGGTAGACGGACAACCTCTTGACGTTCTGCAAATTATTAGACGGTTCACTTAGCAGCACCGAACACCAAGTCAAGCTCTTACTAGCGGGACCGATTTGGAGGACCTGCTAACAGTGTCAGGCAGCCGAAATCCAGGAAATCTCGATGAAATACCTTAATTCCAACTTAATAGTCGATCAATTGCTCGTCCAAGAATTACTTTCGAGTAACCATTAGAGTGAGTCTATGTAAGAAACAGATGATACGGGATATCCTTTATGTAACCAGCATCCGCAAGTACTGAATGGTAATGTTGGGTAACTCATATCAACGGTATCAAATGTTTGAATTCACACTGTACAGCGCAACTCCATAACCTATGTACCGGGCATCTATCATATCGAGTTAGGCAAATTTGAGAAGGGATACTTGCATCTGACGAAAGCCTTCTCCAGCCAGTGGGAGTTGGGTATACCTCATAAATTCCTGCTGCGATGAATCAACGCTGAAAATTCAAACCTAGGCGATACAGTACATGAGGAACTGGATGAGCATGAGAATATAAGGTGGTGCGAAGTATACACCCGACTAGCTCGAGGATTCAAGTTATCGGTGGCCTCTGGGTTAGGGCTCGGTGAATAATTCACAGCCGATTTCTAACATTTGTTAGTAACATCAGGCGCTCCGGGGCCATAGTTAACACAGGTTAATAACAATTCCTAACATTTGTGTTACTAACATGTTAGAAATACATTATTAACACTGTTAACAACCAAAACGTGGTTAACAATTGTTAAAAAGGTCGTCCATGAGTCTAATAATTCCAATCTGCATCTCCATCGTCGGTCACCATCATGGCAGCCTGTGGAGACTCCAACACGGATGATAGGTCCACAGTGGAAACTACGGAAACTGGGTCAGTAGAGACCATATCCTTCAATGCCTTCGAGTTGATATCAATGTCAGGATGAATCTCGAAGGCAACAGCTTGAGCAGGCTGGTGTTCGTCTATCTCCGATTCCAACAGCTTGTCCTCGGCTTCATCTTCATTATCCGAATCTGCTACTCCGTCGATGTCTGCAACTGACTCATCATCTGCGCTGCCAGTTTGGACAGCCTGTAGCATGCTCTCTTCGATGTTCCGGAACTTGACGACTGGACGATATTTTGACAGCACATAATCCTTGTTTTGATGTTTTCCGTACCATTGTCCAATTTGTATCATGTCGACGAGCGTCTGGGCGTTTTGGCTGCCTCGTGTTGGGGAATTGAACCAGGTAATAGTCGAATTTGTGCGTTCGTCAGGCATGGAGTTGACAAGAACCGAAAATATCTTAATGGCGAGGTGCTGTGGGGATGATCACATTTGACATGATGTTTGTGATAGACACTAAAATGCGAAACTCACTGCAAGGACACGAGCATGCGGATGATCTTGCAGAGATTCCCACCATGCTAGTGGGTTACCGTCTTTGACTTGCTGATTGAAGGGCCATTCACCATGCCAAAATGCTTCGAGCTGGTGCCGCAACCCACTTGCGACTTCTGCTGCAGAGAGTACTTTGAAGATTGAAGTTGCTAGTACAGAGTCGGGATTCGCAACATAGTGTGCCAGGTCTTTCTGAAGCTTTTCTTTGAGAAAATCTTTGACACGAGTATAGGCATGGGGATAAGGGAGGGGAGTACGTTGGCCAGTTCTCTGAGATAACGCGGGAATAACAATTGTTGTCGCATTTGCAGTAGGCTTTTTGAGGAAATCAGAGTTCGGGTACCCTAGATTTAATGGAAGTCAATTATGAGTACAGTGCAAGGCCTCATAACTTACGTGGGTCCAATGTGAAGGCAACAAAGTAGACTTCATTAGTGAAGAACTCGTGGTACTGTTTATTGATGATAGCTGTCACTTCACAAGCGAGAGATACTGGTACACCAGTCACGTTGTCCTGCATGATTTAGGAATCATGCATGGACATGACTACTAGGTATCCCCCTAAAAGACAAAGTCTGATAGCTTAGCCTTCAGGCTAGTCAACCCATGCCTTGGCTTCAAGCCTTGGTCAAACAATTTCAGTTTCCACATATTTATTTATATTTCTGTACTGTCTTGAAGAAATGTCATTTGTGAGATGGGAATCACATAATGACCTAGTTGATAGTAGGATTAAAAAGAAGGTTAAGGTATTGCCTTGCCTTTGGCTTATTCACTTTGGCTAGAGAAAACCATAGAGAAAAGTTCAAAGCCTTACAAAAACCTATCCAAAAGTTCTTGGTTTCTTTTATTCTCATTGTATCATTAGTTCTGTATTGTTTTCTCTAGTGTTTCCTTTATTTCTTTTTCTATTAGGATGCTTTGACCCACCAGATACTTCACAAAATTGTACCTACAGGGTATGATGTCATAATGATGTCATAAGACTCCACAGATACTCCTGCAGGTATTTGTTGGTAGAAATGATATCATGATGAAGTCATGATGATGTCATCAGTTCTAGAATGTTCCAGGGAAAGTTCTGGAAAGTTCTGCTCCACACTGATGTCATAAATGATGTCATTACTCCACCCATAGAATAATCTGGAATATTCTGCTCCACAGTGATGTCATAAATGATGTCATTACTCCACCCATGGAATAATCTGGAATATTCTGCTCCACATTCTGATGTCATAGCTCCATCTTTTTACTTACATAATATTCCCACACAAAATGTATATAAGGAGAGCCCATTCTCCCCCAAAAAATAAGAAACTTAGTATCTCTCAGAAGCACATATTTTCTCAGAAAGTGAATATAGCCCCTGAAGTTTCTCACTGTACAGATAGCTGCTTGCAAAGTTAGTCCCTTTGAAGTACTGTGCAGGATCTCCAGAGATAATTGGCCAACCAGCTTTGGTCATTGTGTACGTATATTGAGACCAGCATCTCACACGTTTGTAGTTATTTGACCAACCAGTCTTTGGTCCACGTATATTGCCTAGACGGTTTATCCTAGGTAAAGTTTCATCAGTTATTTGACCAACCAGTCTTTGGTCCACGTATTCATATATTGAGACCCGCTTCTCACACGTTTATATTTATTTGACCAACCAGTCTTTTGGTCCACGTATTCTGTCTAGTCGGATTTTCCTAGACAAAGTTTATAGGTTTTATTAAAACACACAAAAGCTCCGGCTAAGTTAATCAATTGATTGGTTTAGCGAGCCTCCCAAGAACTCACACGTTATCTACCACGAAAACTAGAAAAGTTGTAGACCGTGTTAATCGAGGACTGGCAAGAAGTCTTATTCAAGTGTAATTGTGGTGTCATTACATTTTTACACGCTTTTATTTAAGGCCCTCGATTATTAAGACAACATTGGGCCCTTTTGAAAACAGGTCGTTGAGTGTGGCTATGATTGCGAGCCAGAAAATGAAGACGTCTGATGCATTTGCGTGTGCTGCTTCCAATGACCACAATGCACGAATGATAGGTGCAACAATCGTGATGTACTGAAGTATGCTCTGCTCGAACTTGCTATATTTGCCTGAAGCCCGATTCATGAACATGCCCTGGATTTTGGTATTCTGACTAAATGATTAGTGTACTATAACTTGAAGATATGACTGGAAGGATGTTACCTTAAACTTGATGCTTTTTGCAACCACAAGGTTGCGGATATGGGGTAAACAGGGATCAAGAGCATTTGCAGCCGTCCAGTAAGTTCTGAAACGAGTTTTGCCAATCTTCTCAAGAGCCTTCACAGGCTCGTCGTCTCCAGCAAGATTACGTTCCTTTCGAAGTATGGTGGTGGAGTACGTGGATTTGCTAAAATATTTGATAATGCCCTTGAGCATTGACATGAGCTGAAAATTGGGAACCTCAACTTAGGTTGAACGAGTCATTGAAGTTGAGACTTACAAATTTGAGTTTCGGCAATTTGTTGATGTCTCCGATTGTATTGTGGAGGTGGTGTACAGCATCACAAAAGTCTAGCATAGTGCCAACAATGCTAACCAGCTCACGACGACCAGCCTTCGTAACATTTGTGCTATCTGAGCATGTGGCTCCCCAATTACCTTCACCGACGGAGCGAATTGTCTGTGATGACATTTAGATGGAACCTGGTTAAAAAACAGTTCAACGAACCTTCAGAAGCTTATCAGTCACCCATTGTGTAGTGTGTCGCTCATCAGATGCTTCATGAGCATCAAGAAAGTAAGTTTCACGTGAAGGAGTTGTGGCATGAACGGTGTAGACTGAATGTGGTTTTCGTGTGGTGTTGCCATCGAATGTGAGAGTAAGGTTATTGATCATGCGCAGTGCCTTGATTTGCTTCTCGCGGACATAAACGGCTTCACGAGGGATGTGTTTATCTGCAAATGTTGTGGCAGATGTGGGATGATATGAGTCACTGAGAAGCCCCATTAACTCCTTCCACTCCGGAGACTCTATTACATGTGGTACCAAGCCTCGGACACATATGAGACGCATTATGACATGGTCAACTTTGTCTTGAAAGAGCTGGCGTGCCTCCTCCTTGACCCTTTTCCCCGTCTCTCGTAAATCAGCCATGTTAAGAGTGTTTTGTGCTCTCAACCTTTTCATTGGTGGTTCGACCTCCATTGGAATGTCCTCGGCAGCCAGATCCTTTTTGAGCCTAGCTCCCAGTGAATTATCACCTGATTCTTGGATCGCTTGTCACCACAGCTCAACATGGTCAGCCTGGAGAATTTTGCACGTTGTTGCATGCTTCAAGGCTCGTTCAAGCTGTGCATTACCCTGTCGCAGGAAGGTACAGCCTGAGGCAACACATCCCCAAGAGCTCTTCTGGGAATCCTCGTCACGGTACTTTATGACTAATCGTGACATGATGTCGATTGGGTTGTGTCCGGCCCCTGATGATTTTGGTAGATACACATTTGAAATTTGCTAATTTGCTCATATTATCATATGGGTATTGTTACAAAGGAAACATTACATACCTTACTGCCAGTGCTTTGTGAGTGTGTGATAGTGACAGCTGGTGCTGGACGTTTGGTGCCCTGTTGCCTTACAGAGCACTCTGGAGTCTTAACTTGGATTAGTTTTAGGGGCAGTGCAATTTGCAAATGAATTCCAGATCACATACAGGGACACCATACATCTCATAAACTTTCTCTGCTCCAGCAGTGATGTCATAGACCCACTTTTTGAGCACATTGTTTGTAGGGTATTTTTTGTAATATAGCATCAAGATGCCGTGCAAGGCGCATATCGCTTTTCCACGTTCTAGGATTGGAATAACACCATCACCTGAAGTCCGAGCCTTCCAGCCAAATACAGACTCCAGTTGTTCACCTAGAGTCGCTACCTCATCACCAGTCTTTTCAAGTATATCAGGATCCAAGGAAAATTGTAGAAAGGAGGGGTACTGGGAGTCATAGTAATTATCAGCCAAGGGAAGCTGGGAAGGTAGGTTGGTGAGAAGAATGTTAAGCTTGTCGAGAGCATTTACAAACTCCTCCGTTGTGGGTGACTCGGACATATTTGCAGACGAGAAAAAAGCTGGGCATTGTGATTGAACACTTGACTGTTACCTGTAACAATTGTGACATTTGTCACTCAGAGTGTTTCTAAACGAGATTTAGATGTACATGATGGGCTGGCTGATGCGCCTAGAGGCTCTTGTATTGAACATATGATTGTTAACAATTATTAACACGCTAAAAGTGCGTCTGACTTTCCTTGGTGTTATTAACCGGTTAATAACTGATGTTAATAACCGATGTTAGACTCTCTGTATTTCTCACCGAGCCCTACTCTGGGTGGGCAAGCCGATAGCTAACCTTTCAAATTGCAGGAATGCAGCGGCAGTGGTCCATGGGCATGAACTTGGAGGACTGAGAACGTGTGATGAATGTGTGCGAGCACAAAAATCGACGAGATCTCGCTGTCACAGATGGAACACTTTGCGGTTTGTGTTGCGTTACATTCGATCTAAGATGTC
The DNA here is from genome assembly GCA_016758765.1 of Suillus cothurnatus. Taxonomy (NCBI): domain Eukaryota; kingdom Fungi; phylum Basidiomycota; class Agaricomycetes; order Boletales; family Suillaceae; genus Suillus; species Suillus cothurnatus. The sequence goes on along the minus strand of JABBWL010000552.1, from coordinate 3,270 downwards.
CTCAACACTCGGATGCACAAGGCTGACTGAGAAAGGGTAGGCACCCCATTCGAAAGAGAAAGTGTATTTGTGAAGCAAAGAAGTTCGAGTGGGCAGAACTTCACGATCTAAGAGGACTAATCAAAGCCTTACCATAGTATATCTAACGTTCAGTGTGTCATTACTTCCTTGCTATGGATATAATACAATGATGATGAAACTACTCGACAAATACAACCACCAGCTAATATATGTGATTTACATAGCATCATTAGTAAATGACGACAGGCCCTCTAGGAATAACGACCATCCTCTGAATTTGTCCGGTAAAGTATTCAGTGGCAAGCAACTGTATAAATGCTGGGGAGGTACTCCCATCTCAGCGCACAAAGACCTTGCCTCTTCAAAGCGCTGTGTAGCTAGAGCAAGGCTATGACGCATAAATGCAATCTCCCCCAGACCACGTATGCTGAAGGCCTTGAACACCAGATTGCTCTGTATGTCACAGGCTTCAATCGTGGCAGTAAAATCAGTCTCGGCCCTGTCGCACTCGCCTGCGGCGAGCTCAATACATGCCGAGCCATAAGATCGGTGAAGGAATACACGCGCATTGCGCAGCGCGAAGAATTGGAAGGGTTCTGAGGCTTTCTGGATGAGCTGCCGAGCAAGGTCGTAATTCCCTCGCTTGCCCATAATAACAGCCTTTCGCACTGTGTACCAAACGACCTCCTGGGAATGTTGACCCTCATACATCTCTATGATTGCCTGGAGGCTATCCATTGCGTCAGACAACCGACCTTCACAATATGCTGCCTCTGCAAGGCCCTCCAACACGAGCTTGCGGACGAAGACTTCTACAAGATCTTCAGATTGCAGGGACAGGTCTTCTGGGTGAGCATGCAACTCAGCGTCTCCCCCATCATAAATTTTGGCTCGCCAGTGCCGAATCTTGGATCTCAAGCCCCAAGTGCGATCTTCCATGGACTTCACAAATAATTTATCGGCAGATGCTGTGAATGTGTACATCCGCGCCTTATCCAGGACGTACCAAGCTCGGGCTTTCATTGTTTCGCTGAGAGACTCCCAAGAGTCGGAGCGCTGAAGATCCTCTAAGAGATTCTGGGACTGAATAAAGCGACCTTGACATCTCAGCAAGTCTGCAAGAGATATAAGACAATCCCCCACGCTCTCGCGGTCGTCAGCAGTAAGGTAGAGCTCCTTGGCAGCTTGATAGGCCCGTGATGCTTCGACGAGCTGAGAGAGTGCGACATAGAGCTGCGCGAGAGCGTCGAAGCAGTCTGCTTTTAGACTCCACGTGTTAGAGTTTGCGACAATATTGGAAATAGCGGGAGTAAGAGTAGTCGGGCGAGGCAGATGCCACTCCAAACATTGCAAAAACTGCCAGCAAGCGTTATAGGTCTCTTCTGCGTCATCCAGAATGCAGCCAAGCTTGAAAGCAACTACGTGCTCGATGTTAAGGTGATCCGAGATAATGATATCGGCATACTGATCTTGTTCTGCCGAACAGGAGGTGACAGTGCGATAGTAGAAGGCACATATCTCTTGCAGACACGTGGAGTCAGGCGGTGGCAATGAATCACGCATGTAATGCCGAATGGGGGCGAGCATCTTGAGGAAATTGTCTTGACGACAAATGAGGGATTGCATGCATAGAACATCGCACACATCCTCGACTTGCGAGAGCGATTGTAATAAATCACTAGCCAGGTCCTCATTGAGGCCCTGGGGCAAGAAGGCGATGACAGCTAAAGTACGAAGACCATCCTTGCCGAGATCCTGGACTGACGGTGAACTGAGCGACAATTGCATGGTGTCGGATAAACTATGCGGCTTCCCCTTGCTGCCATCGAGCACCTTGCTGTGCCGATCATTCCATTTCTTGAGCAGTGTGGTTGGAGACCAGCGGTTTTGTTGCGCAACGTTCGCGAGGATGTTGATGGAAAGGGGGTGGAAATCCAATTCATTGAGCAGGCCTTTTACGCCTTCTTTGGCTTCGTTACGACTGGCGTGCTGATAGATTCGAAAGAACGCTGCTTCAGCAGAGCCCAAGTCTAGTGGCGGAATGTCTTTCGTAATCCATTGCACGTTTGGTGCATTCCTTCTGCTGCGTGATGTCAGGATTAGACTGACGCCAGGAATATTCGCAATTTCAGCGATGGCTGGGGGTATGTATTCAAGCGCCAATGATGCCCTGGCCTCTTCAAAGGTCTCAGCATTGTCAAGGACAACCAGGGCTCTAGCTGAACGAAGAAAAGCACATATCTGGCGCACAGGATCAGCGCCGGTGATCTCTATCCCAAGGGCTCCCGCGAAACAAGCCATGAAAGTTTCGAGAGTGATAGTCGAAGGATCCAGACCCTCATAAATTACAAAGAAGCGCCGCTCAGCAAATTTCTTTGTGACAAGCGGCTCGTTGATGATGGCTTTGGCCAGAGAACTCTTTCCCATGCCCCCAGGACCGATCAACGCCAGATGTTCATCATTGACGACAAGGTTGGTCAGCTCTGCCACAAGATCATCACGGCCATACAACATGGCAGGCCGTGGTGGAGGCTCGATCAGACGACTCCTGATTGCATTTAGTGGACACGCACAACTCGCCAGAAATGACAACACACTTTGGGGCATTCATACTAGGGGCATTACCCACGAGATCCAAAGCCTTTCTTACATGCTTCATGTCAACTCTCATGCCAGTGATCGCTTCAAACTTAGGATACCTGTCAGCAGCAAAGTTGATATGAAGCTACGCAAACATACGTTGAAGAGTCCGAGGACACGATCTAAGTCCTTCTCCCATGCAGCGATCTTGTCGCGATCAATCTTGGCGGTAAAGAACTGCTTCAATAATCCCTGTTCCTTCCTAGATGCTACGTCGCTATTGATACGATTTACTGATCTGCACATTGTCAACAGATTCTGGTGATAGTGAAATCAGTTCAGCTTACTTGTTTAGCTGGGATAGTGCGTGACCTAAGTGTCCTTGTAGATCTTCTTCGGTGGCTTCCTTGGTAGCACTTTGAAGAATTTCTCTGATGGCTTCACACTTATCGGCTAACGCCTGGATATCAGATGTATTCTTGATTACCAACTGTATAGGCGTAAGGCTGAGTAGGGTTTCATCGATCTTCACAAGAGTTTGGCCAACGCACCTGAGCTAGCGTTAGAATGTTTGCAATTGTTCCAAGGATGCCTTTGGCGAGATCGATAGGCACAAGCTCTTTAGTAGCATTGATGGCAGCTATAGTGACACCCAGCAGTTGGCTCACG
>JABBWL010000551.1:0-27491 GCA_016758765.1 Suillus cothurnatus | reverse complement strand
CCGAAAGTTTTGACCATAACAGCAAGTTATGCCACCATGGGCCTGTTTCGCATTGCATTTATTTCGATCCTACCTGTTTTCTATGCGACACCATTATTAGACTTGGTGGTCTTTCCCTTGAACCTCCTCGCATCGGCGCTGTACTTGCGGCATCAAGTACCGCACAGGTCATATTCAGCTGGTCTTCTACGCTCGTCTACATGATCACTTCGGTGCAAAGGCTATGCAAATCACCGGCATTAGTTCCAGCATACCCATCGTCATTTTATTTCCAGTGATTAATACCCTGGCTCGAGCCCATGGGATAGGTTTAGCAGTGTGGCTGTGTGTTGCCATCCAACTTGCGCTGACGATTAGCCTGACCATGTGCTACCGTATGTTAATCCAGTACTTCATGTGTCCTACTGAACTGAGAAGAACCCATAGCCTGCTTAGCATTATTCGTCAGAGCAGCTGCTCCCAATCGTGCGTCGCTCGGAGCTACCAATGGAATCGTCCATATGGTTGACAAAGGAGCAAGGATGATTGCCCCAGTGTCTGCGGCTTCGATCTTCTCTTATTCGATGCAGGAAGGCCATGATGCGTGGTTGATATAACTTCCTGATGACAATTGCATTTTTCGCAGTAGGTGCTTCTCTATTGCTTCCCCGAGATCCTAGTGTATGGGAAGATCACCAATAGTGAACGACCAAGTGTTATCTGTTTACAGTCAAACAGATAAATTTCTTTGTTCGTAACTTAACATTGGAAAGCAATCATAAAGATTGAGGCGTGAATAGTATGTAATTCCACGTGTTCCTCCGACGATATATCAATCCTGACTCATATCTGACCGCGGCTCTCCCGAACGACTCGGACTAAGATATCCCCAGCAGTCGAGAGTCTTTGCGTACGCACCTATGATATGCACATGAATCAATAGATCCATCATCTGAGATCTCTTGTCGTAGAGTACTACTTGCTTACTTGGAGAATAGGATTTTTCTCGCCTGCCGAGGCGGCAATGAGGACTATGCTGCACCATTTCAAGCCCGGGATAGTGCTTCCTGATCTCAACATGGGGTAAGTGCATCAGACGGGTGGAGCATATGGTTCTTAGGGTCATGATTCAAAGCACTGCTAGCTAGCATACGCGTCTTTTGTAGAGCAGCAAATGGCTGATTTCGCGTGACTGGACTGCTAAACTTTACATCAGTTATTACTAAGGTCGTAACTAGATCTTGCCTCAGCTTGAATATCACCATCAAAAACTTTTCCGAAGCCACCGCTTTGACCAGGAATCCGCTTCCAAAGTATGGAAATCCTCCTCCACAGTCGGGGATTCATAATGCTGGCATGGATCGCGTTTCGGCAATCAGGCCTTTATGTCCATCGATCTGAGCCTTCATAAGTCCATCCTCGCTCTCATCTCCCCCATCTCGTCCTTAAGATCAGCGTTTTCCTCCCTTAGCCTGGCGTTGGCTGCGGCAAGTTCCGACTTCTCTTCCATAAATGCTGCTATCTCAGCCTCAGGAAGGCGTCGGGAAGCATCACATCTCTTTTGAAGTAAAGAAAGACGGGCCTCCAGTGCCTGGTTTTGTCGTCGATGGCTCCTACAACAATGCTTTGTTCAGGATACATGAAAAGCGAATGAAACTCGTACCGAGCATCTTCGCTCATTTGTTCGAATGTCTTCTGATAGCTCTCCAAATGCAGCTCCACCTGCTTGAATTGCGTTCTCAGCTGTTGGAACTCTTCAGCCCGATCATTGAACTTTTGAAAGTCTGCATCCCTACAAACAAGTTCAGCAAACATTATAGCAGAGCCCAATGTGAAGAACTCAACCAGAGACGTTGCATGCGAATGTGCTGCTCAATCTGTCGCTCATAGTCCCTTAGACGATCGACCTTGTGCTGGGTTTCCTTCCTCTGAGTCTGGAGCTCAAATACTTGCTTTACTGCATCCGCGAGCAATTGTCCTTGAGCAGCAAAAAGAGCCTAGGTAAGAATTAGTATATAATCGTGATGTTGAATGAAATTCTACCTTAGCTTCTTTCTCCGCCGTCCGTAGTGAAGCAGCTTCAGAGACCCATGCCTTCTTCTCCTCTCGAAACTCTTTCAGCTTGTTCTGCAGTTCGGTATTCCAATCGGCATATTTGTTTTTTGCAGACGATGATTGTTCCCTGTGATCCCTCAGCTGGCGATCTAACCGCTGGACCTCAGCTCTGTAGTGCCGTAGCTTGTTGAACTATTACATGATGATCAGTAAGTTGAATGATTCGAGAATAAAACACACACCAGCCCTGTTGCTCGACTTCTGCATTTTTGGACAAAATCCGATCTTGGTAAAGGCGTCCAATGTGTTTCACGTTCTCCCGCGAAAGCCAAAGCTCAAAATTCAGTTCATTTCGCAGAAGTAGGACTTCACGCTGGAGACCAGAAATTGCCTGTGCAATGTGAGATGGAAGTTGTTCATTGTAAGTATTTGGCTCCGACGGCACGTCAAAAGCACGCTTTGTCGGAGAGTTGCTCCCAGCAGGGAACAACAGGGATGACCAAGCGGCTGTCGGGGCCTCGATCTCCACATCCAGATTGGATTTGAGTGCAACGGATGCTGTGATCATGCTCTCCAGTGAGACACGAGGTTTTGCAGATGGCAGTTCTACATAGCCAGGGTGAGGCGTTGGTGCCGTTGAAGTGTCTCCGTCAAATATGGTAGTTGAATCGAGGAGCGATGGCTCAGCAGCAGCCGATGCGATGTCAGCACAGAACTGCTTGCTGCCTAGAGCTGTATTCGCACGTCAAGCATCATGCACTCGCTCGCGATGCGAGAGACACTGTAATTCGCCCACGTATCGGGTTCTGTCAACTCTTTTGTCCAATCTCCCCATATGACTCTTGCATTGACAGTTCTTCCTCGTAAAAGAGACTGCAAGTTCCATTCAATTATAAGAATCAGAACAAATGACCATTGCACACCTCTGATTTGCTCCTTATGTTGTCCTCATCGAGTACATCTTCCCAACTAATTGAAAGGGCGATTCATAGCGCCTATCGTTAATATACGCTGAGGGACCACGTAGGAATCGGAGTAAAGTTACATGGGAAAAGATAGTAGAGGCAGGAAAATAAGATCCCAGGCGGTGGGGCGGAAGATGCGGCATTGAACATGAGCTCCAACCTTTCCCAGCCAAGCTCAGGTCGTAAGGGCAGATTAGAGGATGCAGTGAATTCGTTATATGCTGATGCTTGCGCATCGCCAGTCGCAGAACTTTCGTCCGTATCCTCAACCTCCTCAAATGCTAGTTTAGGAACGGATCTCTCCTTCCAGCATATGATTCTTGCAAGAATTGCAAGAAGACGAGGGAGCATCATCTTTAATTTCTCACATGCTTTGACAGCAAAGATAGGGAGAAGCTTGACTATGACAGTCAATCCAATGGTGCAGACCGTCGAAGAATTGTCCAGCAGTAACGAGTTGAGGAGAACTATCTAACAAGGGATGGTCGGCGAGTGTTGCCGCAAGGGACTGGAACGACGGCTCTGAAGTGTATCGATTGAACAGGATTAATAGTTGCAGACGCGATGATGGTGTTGCAAATGAGTAGTTTATTGCAGACATGAATCCTAAGCACATTCTTCAGCACATCGAGATGAGAACAAACTGCATCTGTTGAATTACCTGAGGCCGACGCAACCCAGACTTCACGAGGATATCTTCTAGATTGAATTTCCACAGCGATCTTTTCTCCCTCTGTTCCTGATCAAGTTCGGCCACTCCAGCAAGTCATCACCAGATCCTTCATTGTATACGTCCAACACATAGAGGTCAAGGAGGCGACGTCTAAACTCGGCCACCTTCTCGGAATACTTTTCGTCCGATCTATCTGCCGCTGAGATAATTAGTTCCTTGGCATGATTGACAGCCGGAGTGGAGAGTCGTGGTTCTCGCAAGGCGGGACGAAGAACTAGATCGAACCAGGTAGAGATGAGCGAAATTGATGTCAACAAGGGGCGCAAACGGTATAGGATTGCCAGTAGCACTTCAGTATGCTGGAGGGAATTGTGGGTGATTGTATCGCTGTGAAGTGATTGGAGTTCCTCTTCCAGTCGGAAGAGTGAAACATCTGGCTCTTTAGATGCAGCACATTCACGGGCAAATTCGTCTACAGCCTGAAGAGCCTGTTCTAGTCGCGTATCGTCTGGAGACTCTTCTAATGTTATGCGGACCTGGTGGGACAAAGCTGTTATCGACATAAGCAGATTGAGCTCTGAAAGATCAGTGCATGTGGCTTTACATAGTAAACGTCACACCAGATGAGCGCTTACAAGCTTCGGCTCCCACCTGACTTCAAGTTGTTACATGCCTATAGTCATGATAGTAATACAATTTACATGCTGAGTCCTGACAGTCAACTGTCCAGTAAAATACTTGCACGGTTCTAAATTTATGTTTCTTTCGGCCCTGTTCCACTCTCTCATTGATCCGCTTTGTTATCTTTCTGATATCGCGACAAATAACCTTTATGCAGCTTCTTCGCAGGTGACGAGATCCTCAATGGATGGCCTCGTCGCTGGGCGGGTTGACACCAGTGTAAGGTGAGGGGGTATAAGTGGTAATTTGGAAAATTTGTTGAAAGTTCACATTTGCATCGCTTTTTCGTAAGTCTAATGCAGCATAGCTGATTATTTGGTTGTATAGTTCACGACACCTGAAAAATATCGGGGTGACTGCGCATAGACATTCCACACCACTCAAGTACTCCGAACAACGCCTTTCGTTTGACAGAGGGATTATTAAAATGATTCTACTGCGCACCAAAGCTTATCTTGAGATAAAGAATTCCATTTTCCACCTGGCAGAGGCATGAGTCGCATGAAGGGGGAAAATACTGGCTTGATGACAAACCTCATGCTTGTGAGTGCCAATACCTCTTCTCTTCTTTGGGGAGCGACTTGAAAATTTGCACAACAATTAGTATCGAACAAAACGTTGTCTGGATGCCACCGTCACCTATCTAGACACAATATACTCGATGTCGATCAACCTAGCATCGGGTACGTCGGAGTCGTAGGCACTAATGAATGGTAAACGAAAGAGATAAACATTCAAAGTCCTCACCCGATGGAAATCCTTCGAGCGGTGGCTGCAAAAATGGTGAGACTCGTGCACATGTCATGTATAGTCGTGTCTAAAATATGTTCAGTAGGAAGAACTAGTACGATGTGCAAGTGATCTGCGCACGCGTATACATAGGATGCTGTTAAACATTACTATCATTATGAAGGTCATCGGTGCGGCCTCAGCCGTGTCAGGCACCCTTGATTGCTGTGCTCATGATGAATGAAGGACAGAATACGAATGTCTTGTCGCTTTATATCTCACTAGAGAGTGGAAGTTACTGGGCTGCCTAGGACATGAAGTCATGAACGCCATGAAAACATTTGAAGGGAATGAGGGGAAAGAGGAGGACACTGTTTACATGAAAATCACCATGCATTGGTTTTATAACTGGATAGCAGTTATATATCGCAAGTTCGTACAATAATGCCGTGACTCAGAAGCTCAAGTAGTATGTCTGGGTCAGTAATGGCGTTGGGTGATACGAGTGCGGGAGTTGCCTTTTTCGGCAAACGCCGAGTTCACAGGTTGGCTCTGCTTGGCTCGCTGTTGACAACGACGAGCACACATCCATCCAAAAAAACCTCATAAAATCAAAGGTGGGTGTCAATCCAGTCCTTGAAAACTTCAGGATACGTTACTTCTTTGGAAACCAGAGTTTTTGGATGGATCGATAATGATTATTTCAGATGTACCAGAACACGTCACTGACGCGTCCCTTAGATGTCCGCTACCATTGAGGAACTCCCTTCGGATCACTCTGACCACGAGCACGAGCACGAGCACGAGGAGGACCCCACGTCCCAGGCTGCTCTCGACAAAATTCAGTCTCGTTCAGAGCGAAAGGCCCGAAAGGCTCTTCTTGGTTGGGTTTGAAGAAGGTTCCCAGTATCACCCGCGTGACCCTCCGTAGGGCCCAAGAACGTGTTGTTCGTTCTCTCTTCCCCCGATGTCTACAAGTCGCAAAACAGCGATTGCTACATCGTGTTCGGTGAAGCAAAGGTACGTAAGATGGACGAATATATATATTGTTATTGATGTCTTGTTTTCATAGATCGAGGACATGAACTCGCAAGCTCAGATGTCTACGGCTCAACAACTTGCTTCTGCAGGCGGTGCAGGTGCAGGGGCCATGAACCTTGAAACCTCTGGCGCGGGTGGTGAGGGTGACGATGGACGACGACATCCCAGAACTCGAAGCACCAGAAGACGACGGACCAGTTGATGAGACGGGTGTCGATCCTAAAGATATCGAGTTGGTCATGGCACAAGTCAACTGCTCGAGGGCTAAGGCCGTCAGAGTATTGAAAGAGAGCGGAGGAGATCTGATCAATGCCAGTGAGTCGATTTGCTGATCCCTTGACCCCTCCGGCTCATTATTACCTATAGTTATGGCAGCGAGCGAATAATCTTCTGTTTTGCTCGGTGCTCTGGTTCTCGTCACTGTATCATATCACTGCTTTGCTCGTGCAAGTTATTCGCATCGGGCACGTCCCACATAGGATGATGAGTCAAGATACCCAGCGCCGTAATTCGACATAATAATTTGACCGTTCCATCCTTCTTGGATAATCTCAACGCCTCTACGTCCTTCAGTATTTGCGCTCTCTCGCGATCCAACTGTCAGTCCGAACTCTTCAGCTGCTTGAACCGTGAGCTGTTTAAGTTCGCCCCTCGCAAACATATGATAGTATCTGTTGTATACGGGAGTCTCCCCCGTTAATGTTGAGACAGTTGACGTGACTTCTTTTGATGTAGCTGAAGAGGAGACCTTTTTGGATTTCTCTTTCGCAGTGTGCTGGTTCTGAGACATTACCCAGGGCACGAAGACATCTTCGCCAGCCATAGGGTAGTCCGATCCATTGGTGTCACTGGCTGGGATCGACCGTTTAGACAGTTCATCCTGCTCAATGGCCCACACATAGATCATCACGCGTCCATGGACTGGAGAGACAGCCTGTAAAAGACGCTACAGATCATGTTAGTAATAGACCTTCTGTTTATAAACAGCCTCACCTGAATGGCGAGCTTTCGACGGTCATGCGACGCCAGGTGATGGATCGTAGCTATAGATATGGTGTAGTCCTGTCAAACGACGATCATGATGAGTCGTCCTACGATGAATAACAGCTATTATTACTCACGAATATGCCTGATCTCCAACCACTTCCAAGGACATCACCCCAAACAACCTCCCGAGTGATCAGACACCCAGGCTCACTCCCAGCGTGTTGGGCGATCTGGAGCAAGTTGCGACTTCGATCGAGGCCGATTGTTAGTATACTACCGGGGCGATTTGCAGGTAGCGGAAGATATTTCCCATTCCCTGTTCCTGAGTCCAGACCAATCCATCCAGTTGGGAGGTCAGAGAGAAATTTGGCTATGATAGGCCAAGGCTGTAAGACGCGATCAAGTCATGATGTTTGGATTTTAGATACAGCAGTTCGCACCTTGTACCGAGTGGATGAAAAGTGAGAGGCAATCTGATCATACACGACATGAACGTGTTGGTCTTCGTGCACTTGCGGATCCTCGATAATCGTGACACTTTTTACGGGTTTCATTTCACAGATGGACTAGATCGTCGTGGTATGGGTACGACATGGATATTAAGAAAGTACTGAGTGCAGCATCCACTTTCAATTGCTTCTTCATCTACATGAGCTCAACTCCTCTTCATAGCATTAGATGAAACCCATTTCTTCATCTACCAGCTTAGAGAATTTAGTCCCGTCGAAGGGAGGAAACGGAACTAGGTCGCGAGGTTCGAATGATGCGATTGTTGATGCGAGGTCTCTGGCAGTCAATTTCATTAAATGATCTGGTTATGATAAATGAAAGGGCCTACTGGATCGATGTCGCCTTTAGGTGACCCAAGATCTGAAGTGCAGACGCCAACTCCTCTTGGTGGTTGTCCAACAGAGTTGGATTGGGTACCACAATAAGAGATTTTCCTAACCTCAAGACATCTAGAACCGTTCCCGATCCTTTTTCATAGTTTAGGTTACAGCTTGTTCCAGAAGAACAGACAACTCACCAGCATGGCTAATGACGAGGTCAGCTTTCTCGCACTCGCATTGAATGGAAGGCTTGAACCTCCATATCTCTATATCCACACCGTGCCGTTGTATAGTACAACTCTCTCTGTTGAACTCTTCTGATTCAATGACGGAATTACCGCGCTGAAGAATGAGGCGGTTGTAACCCGAGTCGCGAAGTGTACAGAGGACAGGTTCTGATATACTGGCCTCTACAAGAGCATCGAACCTAGTTGAACCTACCGTTACGAATACGAGCATGAGATAGTTCTCGAGGGAAGCCCTCGAGGGTGTGGTCTCCCTAGCAGGAAAGCGTTCCTTCAACAGCTGGTAATTAGCGAATGCCGCTGGTCTGAACTGAATTTAGCTCAGATTACTCTGATGCATTGATGACTCGGATGTTTTGCTTGTTTCTTCTATCTGTATTGTGATCACGACAGTCGACGGTGCTCTGCAATCATGGGATATACCCTTTGTGTGCTAGGTAAGTGCAAGACTGTATATTTTCTTATATACACTTCATGAAGAGTTTGCTAGGATGTGGGACTATGGGGGTCGCAATCATCTCCGGGGTGATCACTAGTTTGCAGTCCAAACCGAACACACTTGAGATCCCCAAGTGGGAGTCGCATACGCCTGGTACATGCACTCCCACAGCTGACTCTCCTGATCCTTCACTTCCGTCCATTTTCATCGCGACCGTGACAAGGAAAGAGAGTGCACAAAAGCTCCAACATACGTTTGGACTCTTGGGAGGTCTTGGTTCTTCTGTTCAAGTTGTTGCCGGCGAGAACCTTGCAGCTGTTCAACAAGCAGATGTTATTATTTTATGGTATGTATTATCAGTTCGTGAATATTTCGTTTTCCTGAATGATCTTTAGCTGCAAACCTCACCAGGCCCATGTGGTCCTTTCACATGTTGGAATGCAGGAAGCTCTTGCTGGCAAATTACTCATCAGCATTTTGGCTGGTGTGACTATACACCAGCTTACCGGATGGGTCCCCCCGACAACCAGGGTTGTCCGCGCAATGCCCAACACTCCATGCAGAGTACGTGTATTTCTGGTATCTTGCGTCTGTGAAAAAACAATCTTTGACGACGCATATAGATTCGAGAAGGTATGACTGTAGTCAGCAACCTGCCATTATCAGAGGAGGCTGAGCTTGATCGCTCTATCATCTTGAATATATTTTCGTCTATTGGGCGCTGTCGTTTTCTTGAGGAAAAAAATTTCGACGCATGCACTGCGCTTTCTGGGTCCGGTCCAGCCTTTGCATGTATATTCTTGGAGGCTATGGCAGATGGGGGTGTCATGATGGGCCTCCCGAGGGCAGAGGCCCTTGAATTGGCAGCACAAAGTGAGATTGCTCGTCGCATAACATATCCCGGCTCATTGTTTCCCTAGCTCTGCAAGGCGCAGCACGCATGGTTCTTCAAGCAGGAGCCCATCCAGCTCAAATAAAAGACTCAGTCACCAGTTAGTAGCTTCCCACCCAAAGTCACCGATCATGTTCATGAATACTTGACAGCTCCTGGCGGATGTACCATAGCAGGCCTCTTAGCCATGGAGGATGGGAAAGTTCGGTCAACTATCGCTCGTGCAATTCAGGTGGCGACAGAGCGCGCCAGTGAACTCGGCCAGCCCATAAAAAATTAAAATTGTATGTTTAACACTGGTCACGGCAGCTAATCAACAAAATAGCATCCGCTGTTGTAATTTAAACATGTATCCCAATCAATTCTTCAAGACCTCCAATTTGATGTGGAGGATCAACAACTGCGAGGGTGACTGCGCGCACGGGCTCAGTCATTGTTTACCTATTGCTCCTGTAAAATGAGGACGGTCGTGTGAGTTAACGACGCCGCCCAGAGTGTCAAGGAGCAGTAATCTACTGATAGATCTCGCTTGGCATCCAACAAAATACATTTATTCATCTATGGGTAGGTCATCAGTGTAGTCTTTGCGATGACCACGTATTACTCACCTTGAGTACCTAATTCCAATGGCCCAGGTCAACTAAGTTAGAAATAAAAATTAAGCTCGAGAGGATATATCCTGCGTGTGAACCTCACTGCTCTCTGAGCCTTAAGCTCATCCACGAAGGCAAGCAAGTGGGGCAAAAATATGTCACAGGATGTCGTTTTATATCGCTCATAAGAATGAGCGCCCCTCCGTATGAAAGCAGAGAGACGCTAAAGTGACAGAGCTGTGATTTGCAGATACCGTCGATTACGAGAAGACGAGGAATAAATGTGATTGCAATCGTAGAATACAGTGGTATCTAGTGGGTGCAGGTCAGCATCAATCACCAATACCATTGAAGATGTGCTTACGAAGCATATACTACCGGTCTGGATTGACGACGTGACATCAATACCATGCATTGCGGACAAATGAACAAATACTCACAAAACTCGTGAGTATCGTCTGAGCGTTTGACGGTTTGCTGTTGAAGGAAGAAAAAGTGTGAGATTTTTATACACACGCGCACGACCAAACAAGGCACAAACAACTTACTTTCCACGCCTCTTCGAAATCAACAGGAAGAATAACATATCTGTTCTTCCGAACAGCTGTTGGACGCAGAGCGATTACTAGGAATGCAAAGCTGCCAAAAAAATTAGCCTGACCTTGAAGTCCAGCTGCCTGTGCAATGGAAGATATTTCTGCGGAAGATAACCGGTCTGGTCTTGACACATCTAGATGATATATTCAGCGAAGGGATTAGTATTATTGACGAGAAAGCTAGCATACAATCCTCGAGATCTACATCTGGACCAAGATTCATTTTACTAGTTACAGCCTGGAATATGAGACGTTTTTCGCGCCTCGATGGTAGAGGGAATTCAATCTTCCTGTCAAGCCGACCAGGACGAAGCAAAGCAGGATCAAGCGTGTCTGCGCGGTTCGTGGCCATAATAACCTGTCATAGTGGCAAAGGATTGAGAAACCCAGAAACGATTTGGAAAGGAAAGAGTGCATGTTTACCTTAACATTGCTTCCTTGGTCGAAACCATCCATCTGATTGAGAAGCTCCAGCAAAATACGCTGCACTTCTCTGTCCGCTCCCGTTTGAGCGTCGAACCGCTTGGTCGCAATGGCATCTATCTCATCGATGAAGATGATGGCAGGGGCGTTCTCCCTAGCAAGTCGGAAGACGTCACGGACCATACGAGGGCCTTCTCCTAGATATTTCTGCACGAATTCGCTCCCAACCACGCGAATGAAAGAAGCAGTTGTATGATGTGCGACTGCTTTCACAAGCATAGTCTTGCCCGTACCTGCACATCATCGTTAGAACACGCTACCCGAGCTTAGAAGCAATGCACCAGGTGGACCATAAAGCAAGACACCGCGAGGCGGGTCGATACCAATCTTTTTGTAAAGGTCAAAATGCGTGAGGGGAAGCTCAACTGCTTCACGTATTTCCTGCTTCTGCAAGTCCATTCCACCGATATCTTGATAAGACACATCAGGCTTTTCCTCCTTTCCAAGCATAGCTATTGATGAGTCGGCCTCCGGAGGAAGGATGTCCACAAGGGCATTTGAATGCCGGTGAAGGGCAACAGACGACGAGGGCTTGAGTAACTCTCGGTCTAATGTCGACAAAATGCGCACGACATAATTCGAGCCGGTGGTCGAACCCACGATACCAGTGTGCTGGTCAATTGCCTCGAGAAATTGCCCGATGACGAGTGGGACAGATTTGATGCGCTTCACCTCCTCCTGAGCACGAATGAGCTCGCGTTTGAGATTCGCTTGCTCGTCCTTGATGTAACTTTCCTGGATGTCGAAGAGCTCTAGATGACGCGCAAGTTTCTTGTATTTGGTATACAGATCTTCTTCTTGTAATTCTTTATGGAGAGCGGCCTTCTCAGTCACGACAGACTCGAAGGTTGGCTCCTGATATTATTCCATAAGACTGAACATTCTTCTTTATCACTGAAACACGTACCTCTCTTTGAATCTCCATTCCTACGTCCTCCATGATGTCAAGTGTTGAAGTAAGTGCTTTGACGTATCTTGAGTAAAGCTGACGCGTTGGTGCCCGTGGTAAAAACTTTCCTTTATAATCATCTACATAACTTCCAAGCCAGTCACAAAGTCTCCCTGGATTTGGCCTTCTGACCATGGCGCACGTCGTTCAGCCTCTGGATCAGCCTTCGAATTATAAAGACTCTCAGAGCAGAATAGAACGCGCGAAACAGAATGACCTCCTATCCAAATCTACAACATTATACGTGAGGTTTTCCTCCTGATGTGCTTCGGCATAACTCACGGTCCTCACAGATCGGTAATTTAAGTTTCTATACCACAGAAGAGCAGATATATGAGTTGTTCACTAAATGTGCCAGCCCGGAGGACGGTGGAGGTATCAAGCGGATCATTATGGGCCTCGACCGAAACACACGGTTCGTCTAGCCGTAGTTATATGTACTCGACCAGAAACTGACGCTAGGACCTGGCTAGAACACCGTGCGGGTTCTGCTTCGTAGAGTATTACACTCATGCAGAAGCCCTTGCCAGCATGAAGTACGTTAGTGGTACCAAGCTGGACGAGCGTATCATTCGGTGTGATCTGGACTTAGGCTATAAGGAGGGCAGGCAATTTGGACGGGGGAAGAGTGGTGGTCAGGTACGAGACGAACACCGTCAGGATTATGATCCAGGGCGAGGCGGATGGGGTGCACAAGCTCAGAGGCTTGAGGCTGAGCGCCGAAAAGAAGTAGAAGAACGGTACGCGGACGCGCAAGAAGGACCTGGTGCTGTTGCTGGTGGAGGCGGTGACTGGAAAGAAACTGAAACGGCGGTTTCTTCACGGAAACGCGGACGGTCACCAGACGATGAAGGAGATAACGTTCGTATGGTATGTTCATCCCGATTCCAGGTGATTCAATTGTTGACATTATTGCAGGGTCACCATCGTTCACGGGACGACATGGAGGTTGAACGAATGTGAAAGTACTGGCTATCACGATTTGCTTCCTTACTTTTGGCATGAGACAAAACATCAAAATGTGAAATATACGATAGCAATTATAAGATGTATAAGCCGATGGTCAGTATACGACACGAGCGCGTAATTGGTATCTCCTTCCCCATTGTTCTGGCTCATAATATGACATGTGTAGTTGCCGTACAAGACGATGAGCTTCAGCAGTCGATGTAGGCCGAACCAGATATCGTGAATATAAGGAGAACGCGTTGGGCGCGCTGTAGGTAAAATCATGTCTTAGTTGCAGTTTGCAGTCATAAACTAAACTTACAGGTCTACTTTGACGGCCCCATTCTTACCGTCCACATTGTCCAGTCGGAAATCACGCAAGTAATTTTCAACAGCTTCTTCAGAGATCTTTCCAGGCAAGCCCCAGATAACAACATGCTTCATGCGGGAGGATATCCCGCCATGAGGGCCATTACCAGTGAAAACCTTGCGTTGCGTCCCTGTCCTGTCCGGCTGCCCATGACCGGATCGTGGGGGAGGGGCTGACAGGGCCCGTATTGGTAGGCTTCCCACGGACGCCTTGTCGAGTGCTTGCAGGTTCTTGTACAAGTGTTCTGTATGAGCGAGGGTAAGGTATGCGCGTCCTGTAGGGAGAAAGCGGTGATAGTCAATGGCGACTAGCGACATAGAATGAACTGAGTTATGTATGTCGCATTTCGAAGGTAACAAGGCTTACCATCCGTTACACCCAGAAGTTGTTCGCGAATGCATAGTCTGCGCAAGTCAGTGAGGAGAGCTGAACGTGGCAGGTCTCGCAGCTGTATATGTATCCTGCCCTCTGAGTGAAATTACACCATGGGAAAAAGTAAAAAATTGAACATCTGAACGTACCATCCACTAGCCGTGGAAGTATGCGCCGAATTGCTGTTGACTTGAACATCGGAGAGCGATGAAATTGAAGGACGAGAAATTGGATTTGTGATTTAAAGGACCACGTGATCACATGCACTTCAGACAGTGACTACAATGTCAAGCAGACACGACGGAAGAAGGCGTGAGCGCAGCTGGGAAAGAGATGACAGGGATCGTGAACGGGGCAAGGATCGCCATTCACGAAGCAATAGAACTGGAGGTCAAAGAGATGTCGGTCGTAAACGAGACAGTAGGTCCCGTAGTCCAAGGAGAGGTACGTCAAAGATCCTTTGCAAGGCGACGCAAACAGCTTATTTTACCTATCCAGATAGGAGGGATCATGACAGGAATCACAGAGATAAAGACTATAAGAGCTCGCGAAGAGAAGACTACGACCGAGACAGCCGCCGAGACGATAGGCGGCCTGAAAGACATGATGAAAGGCGCGAGCCTCCGACTCGAGATAAGGAACCAAGACACAAGGACCCCCAAAATCAACGTGACCACCGACAACAAGTTAGCAGGCATGATGCTGAGAGGGTTTCAGAAAAGCTTTCACAAGCCAGAACTCCACCCCAGGTCAGAACTCGTGTACTACTGTGCGAAGGCAGTTCTCATCATTAATTTCAGCCCCAGCCGCTGATGCTGGTCCCTCCTTTTCTCAAAAGAGACCAAACCTTGATCCAGACGCCCTATCTGAAGAAGGGGAAGCCATGGATGCCACCAATGCCGATGAAGAGGGTATGATGGCTGCCATGGGGCTCAAAGGTTTCGGTACTACGAAGGTATGTCGATCTTTTAACTTCCTACGACATGGAATTCACCTCATTCTCAGGGCAAGCACGTCGAGGGAAATCAAGAAGGCTTCGCCAATATCAAGAAGATTAGGACATGGCGACAGTACATGATCGGTAAGCTGCGCTCGCATCCCCACGTTCTGCTACTCATATCTCTTTGTAGCCGCGGAGGATTTAACCGACCACTAGATAAAGTTAAGTGAGTAGCTCAGCTCCAGCTCGCCGCAAGATAAGTCGCATTTCCTCGCTTGTGAGAGATAGCTTTCACTTCCATGCAATATGTTCTCAGATATTGCTTCATTTTTCTGGTGCCTTTTGGAAATATATACGAAGTCCAGATTTTCGAAAACTTAGTACATGAGAAAACATCTAATCGTTCAACAATCGGTGATGGTACAAACGACATACATAACAAGACGTATCCAGAAGTATGTGAGAAAGAAAAATCATGCTGACATAAAAACATCGGCGTTAACTTCGAGGGTTCAAGTACTCCCTCGGACGACGTAGACTAGAACCCGTGCAGCTTAATGGTGTTCTTCGGAATGCCCTCCTCCGTGAGGAATTTGACAATCTTAAGCCTCTGATCACCCTGCAGCTGGATGACTTGACCCATTTCCTCGTCGTCGACAAGGGTGCCGTTGCAAGCAAACTCCTGTGTGAAATTGTTGGCGCTCGTAAAGCGTTGGAGTGCATCTACTCACCTTCTTGAAAGCCTTCAAGAGTTTTTTGGGATCATATTCTGCAGACAGCTCGATCAGTTGATGATGACCCGCTGGTTGAAGAGCCCTCAACCTCACCTTTGGGTAATCCCTGCAACGTGGTCAAAGTCTTCCTTCCGTTCCTCTGCTGAATACGAATATGAAGGTAATTCTGTTGGGATCCAACGTCTTGATTGCCTCCGAGAGGGTCACCCTCATCAGCAAAAGGATCTGAAAAGCGCCTTGTCAGCCAACGTCATCGAGAAAAACTAGTTAAGCGAGATTACCGAAAGAGTTCAGGTTCTGCACGTTCATGCGATGTGAAGAGATAGATAGATTTATGAACTGAGTGGGGATGTTTTGAGACAAGATGGTCGTTTAGAGAAAGAATGGACTGTCACTTGATACTTGCAGTGCGGCTCTGGAATTGGATGATCAATAATTAGTCAGCATCTGGACTTCATTCGTAGGGTGGCCCGAGCTCCTCTACAGCGATGATCACCGAAGGGACCAAACGCAAAAAACCTCCGACTTTTGGTCACCTTCCATTCAATAGAGGTGAGCTTTCTTTAGTTTCATCTCGTGGTTACACTCAGATTATTTTGTCAGCTAGAAAGCTAAAGCAGTCATGGGTTGAGAGTACGAAGATAAAGTCTCAATGGAAAGCTCAGAAAAAGCGGGAAGGTGTTCTTCAACGGAAACTCGAAATACCTTCCAATGGCGACCCACCCCCTGCACATCAGAAAAAGACTGATGGAAGTGACCTAGAAGAATCGCACTCCAAGGATCAAGGATCTCACTCTGGCGGTCATCCCGAGTACAGGCAGCAACCAGTCCCAAATAACTCAGCTGATGGCCGGATTTCACTTCGAGAGCTCGGAAAACAAGCTTACTCACGCAATTCCCTTCATACATATAAGGCGAATACTAAAAAACATTATACAAAACCTTCTCGCGGTACCAATCCGCAGAGAGGTAGCTCCAGGGGAGGATGCGGTACTTCCTTTGGAGATCAGGGGCACGAGAAGGGGCAACCCAATATGAAGTATCGGATGACGGCCATGCTCGAAAAAATTAAGCGCGATTTTACTTGAATAAGATCATTACACCCCATTTATCGTGGTGCGTACCTTGACGCCGAGTATATGTCACAACTCTTACTGTTTCGTTCCCAGTTCAGATGAAATCACCGTCAACCTATATTTTCCTTATCTCCTGCTCCATCTGTCATCATTTGATCACTGCTCTCCATATCATGTTGCCCCTCTCCTCTCACAAACCTTGTCTCCAGGGTATCCATGAAAGGTTTTGAGCCCACCGTAGTAACAGCTGTAAGAGCTGTTGGATGATTACTCAAGTGCCCTGGGCTTGGGTCATCCAATTCGTCTACTAGGCCAAGTGCTTTGGGTGGCATCTCCAAGGGTTCGACATGCCCCATAGATTCCATGTCACTTAATATTAGAGGTGACGGAGGAGGACTTTGTGACTTTGAGCGTCGTGCATCTTCGTGATGAAAGAATATGGGAGAGAAGAGCGGAGTAGTAGGTGCTGATAGTAAACCAGCTGTCTTGGATAATGAAGATATCGTTGGGCCGTCTTGGTTAGATTCTTCTGCGGGGAAAGCGTTCCACGAGGATGTAACGAGCAATGATTTCTCTACTGCTCGAAGATACTTTCCAAGAGCTTTATAATGCTGTTTCGGTCGTATGCAGAGCTCGCAGACGCGTTGTATTGTGAAAGGAGGATCGCTAAAGCCATCTGAATTAGATGTCGTTGATGACCGCAGATATGTGCGCACTCATCAAATTCATGCAGTTGCCTGAAAATGAAAGCTTTGATCTCGCCAGCTTCCTGCTGGTTCATGTACACTTTCGGCACTTCGCTGTGGTTGAGATTGTTCTGTTCTCGAAGCGGGAACGGTGGTAACTTCAAGTTACCAGCTTTGAGGAGTTCCTCAGGCAACGGTTGGAATTCCACTGTATTGTGAGGCGGTGGATCTGTTAGAAATAGGGCGATATTCTAGATGAGTCGAAATTAGCTTCGACGAGATAACTTAACATCAATGGAACGTTATCACCTCGTTCACTTTGTACTTGATTATGTCGCGTAGCAGGTTCCATTCTGTCCTGAAAAAGAGTCGTAAATGCGTGGATTGGTTAGCAGAAAGAACGCACTTTAGCTCTTCTATGTCAGAGTCGGCGATTTGCTCTAAAACTGCGTCATAATCTAGGTAGGTGGTAAATTTAGGACCTCATAATGATTAAAACGCGTTTACCTGAACTCCAATGGAAGTCTTGTGATATGTCATATGCGCTCTCTGTCATGGACATCATGCTCGCAGTGGTGGCAGTGTTTTGGAGTCTGGACTGAAATTTAGACAGTCACTGTGTTTCAAAGTTCAGATACTTACTCTGCAATAGACTTATGTCTACTAGTCACGGTGCTTCCAGTAGTATGCTATGCTATGACCTCGGTCCGAGCGTGGATACGGTAGTACAGAAGGTTTCTCACCAAGCGGAGTATGATTTAGCATAATATGAATGGCTCAAGCGCTCGAAGCTTGAAATGTCTTACACATGATAAAACAATTGCAACTAAGTATAGACTTACTCCCATGCATGAGCATGCAGCCTGCTCTTCTCTAGCTTAATCCTCCACCAACTCTCTGACGACCAATTTCACGATAATCAACGATGGTCTCTTTCAAATTCTGGGAGAACCCAAATTATGATAGGACCACTAAACGAACTGACAGCAAGAGGCGGGTAAAATTAATCAAGTCTTATGCCCCCGATTGGTTCGTCGTATCAGCTTCATTGCTTTCCATGCTCATAATATGGACCGTCTCTGTGCAGGGCTATCACAATTATTTTGGTGTACAGTCTCCCGCTCGTGCACTAAATCATGAATTTTGTTGATGCCTGTATAACAGGATTGTGTTCTTCGCCCTCAACGGCGTTCACGGTTTCCGACGAGAATTTTCGGTGCATGATGAAACGTGAGATTCTATATTCTTTCACAAGGAAGGATTGTTGATTTGTTCGATGCAGCATACTTTTTCCGTGAGTTGGGACATAGCTCTGACCTCTTAGGCGGTCTGACCTCGTTCTAGGTTTGCAGTGCAAGAACGTGTTCCGGTAAGCTTCGTGACGGGGTCTTTGACGAAATACATCGTTAACTCAATTCGCAATTAGGACATTGCCCTGTACTTCATTGCGATTGTGGCGCCACTCGTCATTCAACTGGTAGTGAATTTTCTCACCGTTCGGTCCTTCTGGGATTACCACTGCAGCGCACTCGGACGTAGGTTTCTTTTGTGCACGACATCTTGTTTGAACTCATGAAACTGCGTAGTCGTCCTGGGGCTTGCTATCACAGGGGCCATCACTCAGTTCACGAAGATCACTGTTGGCCGTCCCCGTCCAGGTTAGTACTATGCAACTTCCTATCTTACCATTTTTACACGGGCTTGTAGATCTGCTCGCACGATGCATGCCGATTTCAGGCGCCACAGACCCCACTTTTGGACTTTCGTCAGATGCAATATGCACAAACACCAACACAGCTATCATGATCGATGGCTGGAGGAGCTTCCCTAGTGGCCACGCCAGCTGTAAGCCATCACATCAATCCATCTATAAAGTTTATGAAATATTTTCAGTGTCCCATGCTGGACTTGGCTTCCTATCGTATTATCTGGCCGGAAAGATGCACCTGTTCGATACCAGAGGCCACGCTGTAAGTGAACGAATGTCTCCAATCCCAACGATGCACTAATATATATATATCAGCACAAAGCATGGATCTCCGTCACTCCTATCTTTGGAGCAATCCTGGTAGCCATTTCCCGCACCATGGACTACCGACGTGAGTTCATGTCTCTGTATATCTTGCCTTTAACCTCATCTACTTTTTCACAGACCATTGGCAGGACGTCGTAGCTGGAGCCATCCTCGGACTGGTTATTTCATATTTTGCGTATCGCCAGTACTTTCCTTCACTATCATCGTCAATGTCTCATAAGCCGTATCCCCCGAGAGTGCGACGTGAAGAGGAGCTACCTACCGTCAACTCCGCAACTGACCACCACAGCCTGTCCTATACAGATGGCATGGAGGCAGAAGAAGTGGAGTTGGTTGGTGATGTGCGCAAGCCCGATCTAACTCTCATTGGGAAACAAGGCCAACATGGGGTCGATGGTGGCGCACCCCGCGTTTAAGTATTTTCAAAACTCCGAGCACGGGACCTTTCAGAACTTTTTATCGTGTACTGGACTATTTCTAAAGCCGTATATAATCACTTGTTGTATGGGTTTTCTGCGACAACTGTGACCAAATTTGAGTTCAGGCGTGCAGTTGTCAAGGTTTTGATATATGTGTGAAGCGTCGAGTCATCGTGACATTAACCCCAAGTAGACCACTGGTTTGTCTTCGACCTCGACGTGCAAAATATCTCGGCATCCATTATATTCACTCTTCTAAGAAAGTCTTCGTACCATGGAATCGAGAGCCATTAACTTTGGCGCAGGTCCATCTGCTCTACCCGCTGCTGTGCTTCAAGAAGCCACCAAAGGTCTCCTGGATTTCAACGGAGTTGGCATCGGTATCGCTGAGATTTCGCATCGCTCCAAAGAGTTCACGGCGTATCTTCAAGGCGTTGAGAAAAACATCAGAAAACTTCTCGATGTCCAGCCCACACACTCCATTTTGTTCACTCAGGGGGGCGGATCCACGCAGTTTTCAGCCGTCGTGCTGAACATGCTGGCACGACACCGCCTCCTCCACCCCCAATTGACAGACGAAGACCGAGTACTGGATTATGTTGTCACAGGGTCTTGGAGCAAAAAGGCAGTCGAGGAGGCTAGGCGCATGGGAGGGAGTACTGTTAACATTGCAGCCGATTCTCGCAAATACTCTAAAGACCAGAAATCCTTTGACAACATCCCAACCGCAGATGCGTATTCCTTCTCAAATGACCCAGCTCTCATTTACTACTGCGCCAACGAGACCGTCGATGGCGTGGAGTTTTCAGCTGAGGAAACTTCACCAGCCTCCTTTCCCTTCCATCTTCTCCCAAAAAATGCACTTCTCCCACTTGTTGGAGATCATTCCTCCTCCTTCATGTCAAAGCCAATTCCTCATCTCTCAGATCACGCCATCATATACGCTGGCGCGCAGAAAAACGTTGGGCCCGCCGGTCTCACCATTTTAATCGTCAGAAACGATTGTATCGTTGACGTCGACGCCGCCGCGAGGCTCGGGGCGATTCCAGTCCCAATCTGTCTTTCGTACAAAACGCTCGCAGATCATAACAGCATGTACAACACTCCCCCAGTACTCTCTATCTATATTACTGGTCTCGTTCTTGAGTACATGCTCCAGCTAGGAGGGTTGGACTATTATGCGAACCTCACAAACCGTAAATCGAAGAAGCTGTACGATGTGCTAAAGGAGGGTGAAACCAAAGGCGTCTTCAAAGGTAAAGTGAAGGAAGGTTCTGGTAGCCAGATGAATGTTGTCTTCGACGTCCTTGGCGAAGGGTTGTTAGCAAAGTTCATTGCTGGCGCAGAGGAGCGAGGTATGAAGGGTCTCAAGGGCCATCGGTGAGTCCTTGCCTTTGCGCATCGTACGAGACCATGCTCTCATGATTTTTTCCATGTAGTTCTGTAGGAGGTATGGAATGTTGTCATTCATATACATAGTTTGATCACTGACGTTTCATCTATCCAGGCGTACGAGTGTCCATATATAACGCCGTAACAGAAGAAGAGACGGACCGACTCATTTCGTACATGGAACAGTTCGCAGGACAGCATGAAGTTAACAAGGAGTGAACGGAGTAATTGTAGGAAAATCATGGGTAACTTGACGGTTCGGACACAAGTTTTAACGTGCAGCTATTCATTTGTATTACCCAACAAGCAGAGTATATGCCAGGCATCAACTGCATGGATGTTTTCGTGATAATTCGATTTTGAAAATCTGATCCAACAGACAAAAAATTGACCAGGAGTAGCCGTCCTGATTCGGAGTATTTCAACGACAAGGTGGATATGTCACTAAGCAAGGGACTTATTCCTCAGTCGTTGTCAACTTGTGGCCTCATAGACTAGTGCCATTTGGCACTTTGGCGTGAAAAGAGTATCCTGCGGTGCAGAAGATGGATGTGGCAGATGCACTGGAACTCGTCCCATGCAGAACACAGGCAGGATTGATATCGACGATAATTGCAAGATGCTTACCATATATTAGCTAGGAAACCTGAGGACAGGTCAAAGTCATTTTCAAATAAGTCTGAAGTCTAGTGTTTGCCTTTGTCACCGAAAAGCCCCTATTTTTTGTTGTCTCCTCAACCTCACCAATGGATACCAAGTTCGAACTCTTTGATGGTGGCGAGTCCAATTTCAATGCGCCTCCATCATACGATGCAGTTTCAATGTCCTCGACATCAGCAGATTCCGTCCAATGCAGACCACCAACTACATTTTCCAAGGAACAGATCAAGCAGATACGTACCACCGTTCTATCTCTCATCAGTGATATGGTCACCGCACCGGATTTCATCCCTTCCTCTGTCGGCCCAATTATCGACGCTTGCGCTGCTTCTCTCCCAGCCTCAGAGTTCACAGCCCTCCTTCAAGAATCCAATATTGCGGGTCATACACCCTTGTATTGGGCAGTCGTGAATAATCGATCAGAAGCTTTTCTGCTTTGAATAAATTCATCATCAGATACACGTCTAATTGCCTTGGCGACCTGCGTCTAGCATGTATGGTAACTAGTGACCATGCATTGTTTACGAAGTTGGAATTGACATCCGCATTCCGTCATAGTAAGTACTGGTACTCCCTAGTATTCAGCAAGAATGATCATTGCGTATCAATCAGATAAGGGCGGACCTTTGAATCGATCTTTAGGTTGCCCGACAGATGATATCCAGGTGTATAGTGGAGGAGATATACAGAACCAGTTCACTGCCAAAATGCAGATCGCGATGTTCCAGAAACGCATGCGTGTTGCACAGGAAATATGCGTGGAATTGATTGCAGAAGGTATGTAACTCGCTCTTCTCAAGTTGTTCCTCACCCGCGTGTTAACCTTTGTAGGTCGCATATGGTGCTTGCTCTTCTATATGGGCGTTGATTCAAGGTGGTACGTTAGCCTTGGGCTTGCTAAAGATAGCTTGCCGGCGCGTTTAAAAGCCCTTTTTACGGTCGAGGCTCAGAACAAGCAACCTCAAGATCTGCAGGTTCACTTTGAACCGAAGAAGGATCATCTGCTTGCACCTGAGGGGTAGGTTTAGTTTGTTTTGAGTCATTCAAAGGCATCGTACTGATGGTTTTCTTTACTCCCCCCGGCCGATAACTATACTGACCTCAAAGATACATGAACTGTTCTATCCATACTTGCAATGTCCTCTCTGCTTCGTTGGGCGATGTGGTGATGTTCAAGTAAGTGTTTTACCGGCGCATTGATCTTATAAATTGACGTATTTTGTGACTCTCTTCCTGTGACGACTTGAACCGACTCTGTTGTAGTGATACGATATATACAGATTCTGATGGCGCCCTGCATGCAAAGTTGGAGGTGACATTATGGTAGCACTGGCTGACAGTGAGGCCTGGGACGATGCAGCTGAAGTATGATCAGATATGTCTAGATGTCTGTAAGATGATCTCATGCTTTTTGTTGAAGTATACGCATTGGAGTAACATTTCTGCCAATATTAATATCAATGACTGACCACGATGAGGTTAAGCGGATTACATAGGATGGACGTATAATCACGTGAGAATTAATACGGAACATTTAGAAGACATAATTACTAGGGGCCGGTGTTGCCGACACAGACCTTGCGGAGTTAGTTTTTATGGTCTGTGCTACTATCCCCTACGGTCACTTCGTGACCCACCACTACTTTGTGATTTTCAACTACAGACCTCAAATCTACACCACTCACTTAGCTACTTCACTGAATACATTCAACATATTCCCATATCCTATTCCAAGTGAAACAAGGCAATCTCATAAAGAAATGATAGAGATAGTATTTTCTACGTGACACCAGGAAAAGTCACGAATTAGTGTCACCTGCCGACACTGCTGATGTCGGACATTGAATTCACCGAGAACACACACCTTCGTGATGGTACAAGCTGGGATTCATTGCTATGCCATGAGATCTTGCCGGGACAAGCTAGCAGCATCTACTGACCCTGAGTATGAGTCACGGCACTTGCAGATGTTGCAAATGGCACGCACAAGAATATCACAAGGGCTGCAAAGGCATACAAGGTAAAATCAATGTGGTTTCAAGTCCCTACACTTGAATATTTGAATGCTAGACTCATTTTACAGTCTACACGGCAGACTCTCAAAGATCGCAGCAATGGTCTTCATATGTCTGCGAAGGATTACAGCATCTCACGAGAGATCCTTAACCCACATCCATATTTCACTCAGCAATATCCCCCTTAACATTAATCATTGCTATACACATACAAATCCATATAACCCGGACATACTGTAACTCGCGACATTGTATTAGCATCTAATAATTGCATGGTAAATTCGAGTTTCTATGTTGTTGGGCACGCCGAGCGGACACCGAATTTAGCCAGAGTGACCGTTAGTGACTATATGTGACATCTACGTGACTCACGAGGTTGCGGTGGGTCACGAAGTGACCGTAGGGGATAGTATTACAGATTTTTCTCAAGAATACAGCGGCAATAATTTGTCATCATGGTTCGATGGAGTATTCTTTTCTCACGATTTATCTGGGTGCATGTCTGTCTGTATGTGACGCGAGAAATTGATTGTTTTATTTGCTGTCATCATGTCGTTTATGCTCGATAGTCGAAATGTATCAGTTGTGCAGGACCACTCTTCTTCTCATTCGCTAGTTGCTATGTCGTTTGTGTCGCTCGATCGTTCTCGAGACGGCGTGTTTCGGGCGCTCGTAACTTTGCTCAAAGGCGACGTGCGGCTATCTACCCAATTTCTGTTTACTGTCCGTGATACTTTGCCAACCACGGTTGTCTTGGGACGTGATTGGTTCGCGTTTTGTCGCGATATTCTGCACAGTCATCCTGAGGTACGCCTGCCACTGTGCCAGTGGACGTTGGCGGAGGATTTTGCTCTTCCTTCAGTTAGTCCCACTGGACGTTCGTTCACACCAGTCGCCGATACATGCATCATGCGTGGCTCCCCTTGGTGGGACAATTTTAGGTGCTTTGACCCTAATCCACGACCGTCCGCTGTTAGCTTGTGCTTCTCGGTCCCCGAACATTCAAGGACGTCCTGAGAAAACTCAATTGTTGATTTTTACGGGTGAGAGCCCTGCTATGGCTGGAGGTCTCCTTGCGAGCTCTATGACCCCGTAAAATGATGCACATCGCCTATGACATTATTTGTCTGAAGATGTTCATACACCATTTCAACCCTAACCGTAAGCAGACTCTAAACGTGACGCAACTCATAAATATAGGGCACAAAATTCCTGCCTACAGAATCCCCCAACCTCACAAAATGATCTTTGTCTGATTTGTGTACAGTCACGCTGGGCGAATGGAAACCAAAAGTTGTGCGAAACCTGCCATGTGGAAGGACGCTCGAAGATACTCCTACTGAGCCCTTCGTGCCCGCATCACACTCCAGCTTGCTCGAGCAGATTGAAGATGGCAACCCTGAAATGAAGTTTGAAGAGCGCGCCGCGTTGTTGGACTCACTTATTCTTTTGACTTGCATAGTAACAATCGTACTTTGGCCGAAGTCCTTGAGCAGCTCGACGACATCACG
Organism: Suillus cothurnatus; assembly: GCA_016758765.1. Taxonomy (NCBI): domain Eukaryota; kingdom Fungi; phylum Basidiomycota; class Agaricomycetes; order Boletales; family Suillaceae; genus Suillus; species Suillus cothurnatus. Next base: position 2,196 of record JABBWL010000551.1, on the reverse strand, counting down.
CCGACCTTGTCGACACTCAAGGCTGATCATCTACTTAGCCACTTGATTACTGCTAGTTACTTTGTTACTTGGACTCGAATGTCGTACCGTGGTTCTGATAGTCCCAATATTGTGCATCTGCAGCCCCAAGGAGGAAGGAAAAATAAGCATAGAGAGACGATCGAACTTAGAACAACCAAAACAGGTAGCGGCCCCTGCCACGGATGTGGCCCTGCGCGACTTATTTTTCTCAAGAATACACTGCTGAACATCGTATACAACGTTTATTATTCGAAAAAGCTCGCTGAAGCCGTCTCATAACTATCTTGTTGATTGAGCCCGTATGTCTTCATCATACATCGGCTTATAAATGGCCGCATCCCAAGACTACGGACGATAAAGAACCAGAGGTTAAAAAAACTCGTCATAACGCAGAAGCTTCGTCATCGAAGATCTGAAAGAAGGTATGGGTTGTTTGTTATGATATTGAGTACGATGGCTCAACATTTATCGTGGCGTGATGTAGTCTTGTTATCCGGTTTTTCTGGTTTCTATATGGTTTCAGCAGAGTCCTTGTACTTATATTTCGAGGAAGCGGTGTGGTGTAATCTCATTTTTCTTGATTCTGTAGTGTGCCAATATTGCGGGGGAGTGATGTATCTTGGGGTTGAATGGAAAAAATGACGTCATTGTTTGGTCTCGCTTGCCATTACACATTTCGCTCCATCCCGATAGACCTTGCTCCGCAAGGTAATAATAAACTAGTCACTGCTTCCGGTTACACTGCAAGTTTACCTTATGTCGGATACCCAACCAGCTCACCATACAAAACACTTGCCTGTTCTCGCATGTCCATTTAATAGTATCACTTTCCATCTTCTCCAGCGAGATGACGGTATAAGCAATGGAACTGCTTTGTGGCTTGGTGCCCAAGTCCTATCCGTCTACCTTTCTGCCGAATTCAGCAAGGGCAAATCCAAGAAGACCATCGAGACGTACGATACAGCACGGCCAAGGCCATAGAACTAGGCAGCGGGATTGGCCTCATGGCGTGCGTCTGATTGTCCATAATTGCGCGTGAAGAGGATCATAAACGCATGTTCTGCCGGGTGCTTCATGGATTCTAGTCTTGCGCTCGCATCTCTGGGATATGACGTCCTTGCTACCGACACCATGCACGTTTGTGCGTCCGTTCTGCGTTCCAACATTAATGTCAATGCGCATCTCGTCCCTGGGCATGTCCATGTACGTGAGCTGGACTGGGGTGTCGACCCTACGGGATGGATATGGGACGATTCTGTATCAATCACATCGCCGACACCTTTGCCAAGAAGGGTCGGTAACGGCCGCGATTTCCTCGCCCCACCATTTGATCTAATTGTGTCGAGCGATACGATCTATGATACTGCACTTGTTGCTCCTCTATTCGAAACAATCCGTGCGCTTTCTGCTCTTTCATCTACTCCCTCCCCACCATCTTTACTTTCCGGTATTGAAATATCACCTACATCCCCTTCAAAATCCCTGGAACTTCAACTTCCAAGCCTCCGGTATCTTCCTTGCTGTTGAGAGCGCGACCCAACACTCATCACGGCCGCATTTAGGCGTGCTTGGTGAGGAGTGGGGACTTTTGTTCCAAGCGAGTCCCCGAGAAGAGCTAAGGCGTGCCGGTGTTGGTGTAGGATGGGACGCTGGGAATGGGAGGGCGTTGAGGTATGGCGTGGAAGGTGGTAGGGGTCACTGGGGCTTCCAAGAGTTATGTGATCTTGTGTTTCTTATGGAGGACATATAGAGCGTAGAGGCGTCAGCATTGGGATTAGTCGTCATCCAACTGATACCATGACGTTTTTTGTAGTACCTTTGTTATAAAAGTTCTTTCACTCAGGTAGATGAAGACCAGCAGATGCTAGATATGATTAAATGTAGTATGTGAACATTATCCAGCAGGTGGGTTAGGAGGAATGTTCGAAAGATCATACGAAGTCGTGATATGGAGGGGGTCTCCAGCTAGATAAGCAATCAAGTAATGGGCATCGTAAAGTCATGGCTGGTCTGTGGTTAGAATGTTCCTAACGTATAAAGGTTGTACACGTTTTTGTGGTATCGTCCTACATGAGAGGTGATTGGCATCGACGCAAAGATGGAGAATAAGAGCAACCCGACGTACATGACATGAAAAGAGGCGTATGACTGCTCTCAGCCTCTTCCTCCCGACGC
>JABBWL010000550.1:0-27512 GCA_016758765.1 Suillus cothurnatus | reverse complement strand
ACGGAGATCGTGGTAATTGGCCACCAGTAGTGGTGCTGGGGCTGTGTGCATAACGTGAGTTTGAAATTGGTCTCGAAAGCTATGTCTTGTAGCTTGGCGCATCCACATATAATATTCTTCCTATACCAACCACCTTCACTTGAATTTTCTCTCGCGTGCTTCTGGAAACCATGGCACATTTTGATACAAACCACCCATCTGCATCAAAATTTCCTACGGATCCTTTTGGGGATCATAGTGGAGAAAAACCCTTTGACGGTTTAGATGGAATAATACAAGACGATACCACAACTTTCACAACGACAACAAGCGGCATTCCTGCACTAGACCCTTCGTCGTCCTCGCGTGGTACTGGTCAGACAGAAGCGCAGTCTCTCATCTTCAATTATCGACGTACGAAGTCGCCTCTCTCGCGCCAAGTCGGCAACCCACACCGTCGTTATCCGAAAGAAATGCACCAGTTTTCGGCGACTTGAGTGTCCCATATAGAGACGAAGACTCCTATTCAACACGTCCATTATCTGCTGTCGACCAGTCAGACGACCATCTAGTGCATAGTGCTGCAGATATGGGACGCTCAGACAGTTATCAGGATTTGGGTGTGTGTTGCGACTTTGGTAGTGTAATAATAGCCTGAACTTCCCAGAATACGCAGAACCATTGGACGAGAACTCAAAGCTTGCCGCAGATCGCGCTTCTCCCCTTTCAGAAGGCTCTTGGGATGAATACAGGGAAGTACCCTATGGATCAGCGGATCGAGGACAAGAAGCGGGGTATCGGGCGGCAAAAGTATCCTTTGGTTGGTGAGCATACAGCTATCATCTTATCAGCGAGACATTTATCGTCCTAGTATGGGCCCTAACAATTATCATGATTGGCGTTTTCATCAATGAGCTAGTGGTGAACAGCAGAGCACAAGGTACCCCAGTATCCTTCAAGGTTTGTAAATAGTTCGTGAACCTATTCACACCGCTGACCTCCCCTCAGCCAGTTGTAAACCCCATGCTTGGGCCGTCAGAAAGTGCATTGATCAATTTAGGTGCTCGTTTCCCACCATGCATGAAAGTTGTTCAAGGGCTCCCCTTAACCACTCAAATGGCTTGTAAGATAAACTTGTCCTATGTCCCGAGGACCATTACTGATTCGTCTTGACGACCAGGCCTCAATGATACTGCAAACCCGCCAGATCGGCTTTGTTCGATCGAGGACGTATGTGGTTTTGGTGGCTTCAATGGCGGTGAGCCTAATCAGTGGTTCAGGTAAGTAAGCTATGGTTGCAGCGGTTCGGGGCCAAAATTCTGTGATTCAGATTCATCACTGCCATCTTCCTGCATGCGGGATTCATCCATATCATCCTCAACATGCTCGCCCAATTGACAATATCCGCTCAAGTCGGTGGTCTTTCTAGTTCAATTATCTGCTCTCATGTCCCTCCAGATAGAGCGTGAAATGGGTTCCGCTGGTTTTTTTATAACTTATTTCGCGCTGGGATCTTTGGGTAAATATTTCTTACTTCATTCTTATGCACACCAACATATGACGTAGTAACGTGTTGGGCGGTAATTTTTCACTGGTCGGTGCACCTTCCCTAGGCGCCAGTGGTGCCATTTTTGGTACAGTCGCGGTAAGCTGCGAACCTGTTTATACCTTTTACCTTTGATTACCTCACAACTTAGGTTACATGGGTGGATCTTTTCGCTCACTGGCAATATCAATACCGACCTGGTAGAAAGTGATGATTGTCAACTTCGTGTTTATCTCACTCTAATGTTTTTCCGTAGCTTGCCATAATGACAGTGGAACTACTGTTCGGTATCGCTCTTGGGTATATACCCTGTATGTGCACACTCATCTGGTCTTGAGTGTCATTGCTAACTTTTTCTCGATAGATGTGGATAACTTTGGCAAGTGAATGTTTCTCTCGCCCCTCAACTCAACTCACAAAAAGTTTCAGCTCACCTGGGAGGCTTGTGTATGGGTCTTCTCGTTGGCACAACACTCTACCCCGTAATCAGTCCAACGAAGCGCCACAAACTCATCATGTGGGGTTTCCGGCTGACAGCCCATACCACTGGCAGCCGTCCTCCTCGTCGGTTCCTTGATTCGGAACTTTCTATACTTCAGAACTTCATATGCAGGTTCGTAGTTTGTGCGATCACCAAGACAACGATGGACTGATAGTTCTTAGCGTGCTCGGGCTGCAGGTACCTATCTGTATACCTACTGCATCTAACAATTATTGTCAGGTACAGGTGTGTTGCTTGCTTCTACTATATTCATTGTTCGATGAATTGCTGACTTGAATGTGATAGGCTTTAGCACGTACTACGACCACTGGGCAGGGTCGAGTATTTAAATGTACACCTTTCCGATTTCATACTGGACATTAACTTTTGTGCACTACTCATCACTTTATGCATATCAATGGACAGTAAGACTACGCTGATAATTTGGCCCACTCCTCAGTGATGACTATGAGCTTCTGAATATTGCACATTATATCATGTATTCATAAATGTGCGGTGACTAATAACACCCGCAACGGCGGGGCAACGAGTAAGCCCAAAAAAGTATCTATACATAATGTGTTTCAAAACGGAGTAAGTAAGTCAAACATCGGGTAATTTGCCGTATCGTTTTGCAGTTCATCGACACGAGTGATGATCACGAACCATTGGAGAGCTAAGGCTTACGTTGGGGTCAAAAACTTTGCCAGCATAATTAATCACCCTACTGTTGACATTCAAGCGCTGAAACAACAGCATTACCTGTACCGCCACACGCAGCAGACTCTCACCGTCCCCTCATGTCCTCCTCCAAAAGACTGTTCTCGCTCAACCCCTCATTTCATCACCACTATGTAGCGTTGTCTACCGGAGTATTTGCCATATTGCTTGGGATACTCATTATATAATTTCTGGTTGGTGCAATCATCCCTTGCAGAATTTTGACTTTGCGTCTGACAGGCTTGCTTACTATAGGCCGAGCAGATCCACTGCATTGCAATTCCTTGCTTACTAGAGGTACCTGGTTGGATGAAAACCACCGCAACTGGCAACCTGAGGGTATGCTGTCTGTTGCCCAGACTTCTATTGCCGTGCTCACCCTTCAACCAATAATCAGGTTGTATGCTACACACATACCAATCAAAGGATACTGCGCTTTGCCTTGCTTCCAGACGCGTCCGTTTTATTGGTGACTCCGTAACGCGCTCGTTATACTTTCATTTTATGCACGTTGTCGATCCGAAGCTCCCATTTACTCCTCCTGACGATGATCACAAGCATTCGAACTATTCGTTCACTTCAGATTCAGCGACAACACTGGATTTTTTCTGGATCCATATTTGAATACATCAAACACTCTTTCTCTCGTTCATGGTCACCTGCCTTCTCTTGGCGTCGATGACCGTCCTGCTATGCTTGTCCTAGGTTCAGGCCTATGGTACTTGCGTTATGCCACTACCTGGTGGCCTCCCCGCCTGGGAAGCGAATATGGAGAGTCTTTTGGAGTCGTCTCTGCAGCGCAGAGAAAGCCGGCAGATGAGGTGGTGATTCTCCCCGTGGAGGACATTGTATCTTCAAAACTATCTCCCGAACGTGCCGAAACCATGCACTCCTCAGATGTAGATGCGATGAACTCGGACCTCCACCATCGCATCAATCCACCATCGCCTGCTATCTATTCCATATTGTCGAATTCTCCTGCGGCTTTACCCGTTTCTTTACCGCTTGTTTTCAATAAGATGCTTGACGACGCTAGCACACAAGATGGACTCCATTTCTCGGACGATATGGTCAAAGCACATGCCAACATGCTCCTCAACTTGCTCTGCAATAACTTGTGGCCAAAGACGTTCCCTTTTGACAAGACATGTTGCCGCGCTTATCCGTCACCGTCGCTCTTACAGCTTGCTATCCTAGTGGCTGTTGTGGCGTACGGACCAATTATGTGGTACCTTGCGTGTAAGTACGTTTTTCGTTGGGAAATATAAACCTGATTATTATTCAGACACTCGAAATCCAACCAAATGTATCTCCTTCGCAGGCGAATATAGACCAGCTGTTATCTTTGGTTTATCTATCGGCCTGATCTTTATCGCCGATCGAACTGGCTTCTGGCTGAAAGAACAAAAACAATTCAACCCGTGGACTTTTGGATTTCTCGTGTTATGTTCTCTTGTTGCCGGGCTGACAACGGTGAAGCGTACCGACAAAGACATGGGCTTCCTAAACCGCGATCAAACCGATGAATGGAAGGGTTGGATGCAAGGTTTGTCACCACGACATTAATATCCATATATTCTCACTCTTGTCCCAGTCGCAATCCTTATATATCATTACTTGGGGGCATCGAAGATTTCTGGAATTTACAATCCTATTCGCGTGTTGGTCGCGTCATATTTGTTTATGACTGGTTATGGTCACACAACCTTTTATATCAAGAAAGCCGACTTCGGCTTTCTGCGTGTTGCTCAGGTAAGTGTCAGATCTGAACATGCCTTGTAACGGCGTCATTCAATAACATCGAATTGATTGTAGGTATTGGTTCGCCTAAATCTTTTAGTTGTAGTCCTGGTATACACCATGGACGTCAATTACCTTTCGTACTATTTTTCGCCCCTCGTATCGATGTGGTATCTCATCGTGTACGGGACAATGGCGATAGGCTCGCAATATAACGATCGCATACCATTTCTCTTATCGAAGATTGCGATCTCGATGGGCATGTTCACATGGTTCATGACTGAGACGTGGATGCTGGATGCCGTATTCACGTTCCTGGAGCGGATATTCAGCATACATTGGTCTGCCCGTGAATGGAGTTTCCGGGTGATTCTTGACCTATGGATCGTGTATTTCGGGATGCTTCTGGCAATTGCTGTAATAAAGATCCAAGCATACCGACTCACAGATCATCACCTTTGGCCCATGGCGGTGAAAGCGGCTGTTGGGATTTCTATCTTTATCCTGCTGTGGTTCTTCGCGTTTGAACTCATGCAGGAAAGCAAGTTCACCTATAACGCATGGCATCGATATATATCATTCTTGCCCATCGTGGCATTCATCACTCTCAGGAACGCAAGTTCTTCCCTTCGTTCATGCAGCTCTCGGGCTTTCGTTTTTATCGGCAGGTGTTCTTTGGAGACGTTCATTATCCAATATCACCTATGGCTCGCGGGTGACACAAAGGGCGTCCTTATCCTTCTCCCTGGGACACGCTGGCGTCCAATAAACTTCGTCATCTCCACGATTATATTCATCTACATTTCCGATCACGTTTCCCATGCCACAGGAGAGCTTACAATGTGGATATGTGGAAACAGGGAAACTTCACTTCCCACTCGCAACGTCACCCGCCACACGGCATCATCAGGTCCTAGCGCAGAATCTGTTCCCCTCACCACTGACGTTCACACGAATAAGGATGGCGACAGTCATACCATAAAACCTGATTCACCCGTGCGACCCACAAGACGATGGGTGGATAGACTGGCTGATGGGACGTCGCCACAGGGTTCCCCTGGCTACAAGGTGTGGTATGAAGGATCAGGTTGGAGACCTGGAATAAAAGTTAAACTGGTGGTGTGGATGGGAGTCATGTGGTTGGCTAACTCATTGTGGACATCTCCATAGCATGGTCGATACTTATTCACTCAACACTAAGGAATACATAGACTTGAATCTTCGAAGTGGATGTGATACAAAATCATTTGGATTGCAAATCTATCTATATCTAAGACTACTCATCATGTCACCCATGTACTAGAAATGAAACGTTAACGGCCTGAAAAAAAAGGATCAGTATCAAATGATTACAGTGATGACATTGTAAAGTCAGTATTAGCATGGATGCTCATCAACACTTGTCCTTTAGACAAGGTCAGGGCTTGACTTCTATTTTGTTCGATCATTCGAGAAGGGGAATGGATATGATACTCACCGCTCATCAGTAATTACAAGCATTGTTGTGAGATCGGTGAACTGCAAAGACTGGTGAGTATAACGATGCAAATAAACTGAGTAGACACAAAGCTCAGAAATTTGGGTATATACGAAACAATTCATTAGCTCTGTGAGCTTCGAAGTAGCGATTCGTTTGTATCGTCACCGCGAGATAAGGCTCGAGAAGTTGGTGCATACCTTGATTGAAATAATTTAAATAACGAGGGAGAGAGCAAGAACAAGCATTCGGAAAAAAAAAACCAGGCGCTTTAATATAAATGTCACGTGCAGTTTGTTCAGGGCTGGTCATTGTGACCGCTTTCATTCGCGCGTGGCTGCATTGTGGCTCGATGGACTTGTATCCTCCACCATTCTTTCAAAACTATGGCAAATCTAGTCCATCCCCCGCTCGATTTCTTGCACAACCCAGCCACTCATTCACCGTCCTGCCTAGGCTTTGGTTTTGGCCTTTCAGTAAACTCCGGAGCTAGTTGGCAGTCTACAATGACCATGGGACATACGCAACCTGCTGCTTTTCAGCAATTAGCCTCTAGCATGAACCTCCCTGCTTCTGTGCATCGCTCACAGAAAAGAAGACATGAATTTGACGATGAAACGGAGAGCTCCAGTCGACACGGCGGCCGGGACGTAGCTATGGACCGGAGTCCAACTCCAGAACGCCCTAAGCGTGCGGCACCTAAACGAGCAAAAATCAGCTCTGCCAGTAATTCAAAAGATGAGAAAGGAGGAAAAGAAAACAATTCAGTGGGTTCAGATAACGATGTTGACGTCGGCGTCCTCCTTGGTATGTTGTGTTGCCTATCATATTCTGGTGGATCTAACCTGCTTTAATTAGCGAGTTTACCACCGCAATCACTACTTCCTCTGCTTAATTCCATGCTTAACGCTCAACCATCACTTAAATCTCTTATACTACCTCTGATACCCCGTCCGACGCTGGATACAGCTATACAAGCTCTGGAGCAATCAGCTCGAAAACTCCGGGAAGCATATCCCTATTCCAATTCTTCATCCTTTGCGCCAGGACCATCATCAACGACTTCTTTTGGTTTTGGATCTGGGATCACAAACTATAGAACATCCGTCGGCAACCTACCATCTGGCTTCACACGTTTCGGCCAGCAGCACTCGGCAAGCCCACCTGATGGTGGCATGCGAGAATCATACATCCTATCGCGCCTACGACCGGCTATACATGAGTTCGTGTCTGCCTCCATGTCATATGTACCATATTTTTCCTATGCATCACCTTCTTTGCCGTTACACGTTGACTCCGGCGCTTCGTCACAGTCGCTCTCTGCAGCCCTTCAGCTGCAACACAAAGACAGGTCTCATCCGTCAGAGACTTTTCTCTTTCTTTCGGCCCTCAGCAACCATATCCTTTCTCAACCATCCCTGACACAATCATCTCTCGCCCCCCTGTTACTCCCCCGGTTGATTCAGGAGTGGCGAGCCTGGGTGGATCGGATAGATGAGGTCGTGAATCAACAAGGGGGGATGTTTGGAGTTGACACTGTCAGAAGTTGGGAAAAGGGCTTGGATGAGTTTGCCGAGGCGAAAGGTCCGGAGGGATGGCAGGACATGCGAAAGGTGCGAGATCAGTGGGTGGGCAAAGTCGGCTGGCTGGTGGGTAGGAATGTTCTACACCTAATGGAAGAGGAACTCTGATAATGGAAGTCATTTTTCCTGTTGATGAACCTGAGCGGAGTCATTGGATTATAGTTTACTGATAACTCAGGTTTTTTTTCTGGTGGCACATTTCATCGCATGTATTTAGTCATGATCGATTTTTATGCTCGCAGTTTGTATAACTATACGGAAGGTGCATACCTGTTTCATATCATGGCACAATCATAGCATGTCTCTAAGTGCATTTGCTTTCAGACGCTGCATAATTCCGGTAATTTCCAAACGCCTGAATCTCTTATCATACAGGGTTATGACACCGGAGTTTTAGAACCTAGATACTTCGGTTCGGTCAGTGGATGACTTTCCCGCAGAATCCTAGATTTTGCTTCAAACCTTAAAAGTCGGAGTGTCGTCTCGCAACCTCGTACCGATATTAGAAATGCTTTCCAAACCGCAGACCAATTGTATCCAGATTATAATGTACAACTGTCGGTGTGAGGTGTAAGCGACGGTTGCAACATAGTCACGGAGTCTGAAAGGCTCTTTTAGGCATCTCGAACATGTTTTTGAATCTAGGGCCTACCCCCCTTCTAGATATCACTTTAGAACTGGGTGTTTTGGACATGCGGAACTTGAAAAGAAAACCGACGTTTGAGGGGGCACGAGGACTCGAGAAACGACGTTGTAAACGCTGCGGGAAGTCATCCATTTCCGAGTTTCGAAACGCACTGCATGATCAGAAGTAGAACAGCTAAAGTGACGGATCGCCGGCTCAAATAAAATTTCAGCGTTAGCGTTTTGATGACACGATGCTCATGACCACAGAAAAATATGGCACCAACGTGTCGGGTCTCGGACCCTAGTCTTCTAGTGTGTGGGCTAGAGATCGACACACGCTGTTGACCCCAGTTTCCTTCGTCGATCGTCATCGGAAAACCACTCTGGGGTGTCCCCATTTCAAGCGATAAGAAGCTATACAAGGAAATGTGGGGATGTTTTTATAGCAAGACCATGACACCCAACAGCCATTGCGGAAAGAGATTGGGCCCTGCATCATCATTCTAGGAACCTGGTCTACGATAGAGTGGACCAACCCTGCTGTGAAAATAATATATAAGCTCGATGTAAGCTTTCAACTTGATCGTACTGAATTGATGCTTCTATGAAATGCACATGCGCGACGTAACCAGAGTTGAATTATGAATTGTTAGAAATGCTGCGACCTTTCTGGAATAGTAATGAACATTCCACTATAACCAGAGCGCTAACCCTTGTGAAGAAAGCCTTGAAGCGTAAACGCGAAACTCGAGGAGATCTGGGAGCTTGGCTGAAGCCTTGAAGCAGTGATATTTACTGCACTGATGATGGCGGTTTGCGGTTAGTAACGGCCCGGAGAGTGCTTGTCATTGTTTGGTTTAGAACCTTGTCAGTCAAGCCTCTGATTAGTATCCGAAATTGGACGAAATCAGAAATATTGTTCAAGGCAGAAGAAGACTGCAAGTGTCAGTCTCCCAAAGCTTGCCTTGCAAGTAAGTCGGAAAAAACGTGCAGGAGTCAGAAACGATATTAACCAGCGTGTAGTTGCGAGCTCATGCATGCTGCATCATGCATCCCGCCTGCTTAAATGTTCATATATCCCGCCAGACGCCACGTCTTCATTTTCTGCAATTTTGCAGTCAGCCGCAGCCCGTGCTTGGACACGACGTGCCAAACACCATGGCTCTCTTCTACCCGACAAGAAGCGTGCTGGAATGTCTAGAAAATCGCGTTCCGACGAATCGTTCCTGCGGCAACCTCAGACACCACGTCGAGGTCAGTATGTCATACCCATAGATCCCAACTCCATTTCTGTAAGAGAGGCTTCGTGGAAGGATCCGGGTCGTGCGGAGCCAGTGTATATTCCAAACCCTCCCTCCGAACCTGCTTCCCTCGTCAGTGCCTACTCCCTCACCGCCGCGCCGATACCTCACCTACCAATTCCCACCTCTCGTGAGATGCTCTATCAAAATCTTCTGGACATGCATAATTACTCGCACTCATCACTCAATACACTTGTCAACTACCATTTCTCAAACCCTCGGGACACGCATCTCCTTCGTTCAACTCGTTCCTTCAATTTCTTGGTTTCTCTTGCGTTGAGACAAGCAGCTTTTGGCACTGCAGCACGTCTTCTCAATGCCATGAAAGCCGAGTCTGTCCACCCAAATCTCGAAACATGGAAATTGACTGTCAGGTGGTTGGTACGGACTGGAAGATGGGACGAGGCTTTGGGGCGGGTTGAACGTGTTATGAGAAGAGAGCAGTGGCCGGAAGAATTAGGATTACGACCTGGGCATCAAGGTGGACTACCATTGCCTTTGTGGATTGAGTTTTTTGGTTCTCTGAAACGCGGTGCTCTGCGACGGTGGGTTAAAATTCCGCAACAACGAGGCGAACCTGGATGGAAGTCTGCGAGTTTCAGATGTGCGGTCTTGCAACCATCCACGTTATCTGGCCCAGTGCAGATCGCCCGCTATCGTTCTCTTATGGACATGTTTCCACTCGTTCCATCGCCCGAATATTCTCAGCTGCCACCAAGGGCCGTCTTTTTCATCGCGGAGGCCATGATTCAGTTGGGAAACCGCGCCAAAGCGCTCGAATCTACTTCACTATACTTTCAAATGCTCCCTAGGAGACTCAGCCGCAGACAGCAGCACGTGGTGCTGGATATTATTCACCTGCACATCAGGGCTGTAACCGAGAAATCAGGACTTGCTCGACATTTCGCGCAACGTCGTGTCATCTCCCATTTACTTTCGGCTCACCCTGGGATCCGACCATCGTCAAAAACACTATTTTTAATCCTTGCAAGTCTCCGGTCTTGCAAGCGGTGCGGGACTGTCGCTATGAAGTGCTTCAAAGCCTTTCGCACGCGGTGGGGTCCGCGCACAGAATCCAGCGTTGTCAGGCGGCGGATCGCTAGCCTCTCCATCAAAGAAGGACGTCTTGATATCGCCGCGGTTATGCTCAAATCTGAGCGAACACTTTACTTGCAGAAGCAATTATGGCGAACGCAACGGGACATTACGGGAGGGCCATCCCCTCGGGCTTTTACGAGGTTACTGAGACGGCCAACTGGAAAGATTTTTCATGGAAGGGGAGCCGAGAATTGGAAATGGCAGACGTTGAAGAGGAAGCTTTTCATGCTGAAGCAAAGAAGAGTCAAGGATTGTGCAATGACGTACCGAGTAACTTAGCCAGTCGTTGTAGATTCACTTGGAACTCCGAGGCGAAGCCAATACAACCATACATAGAGATCATAAAGCCCACTAACGGAGTGGCATAAAACGAATTGGCATAAGACGAGTGTATAGTAGGATTAACAGCATCTAAATACGAAATAGTCCTGCGGAAGAATGTCATGTAGGTGTAACGAATAGTAAACGGCATGGAAATTGTTCAGAGATAGCAACGCGAGAATGTGCTAGGAGGAAGGCTTGAAGGCCAATTTCCAATGGCAATTGCCCCTTCCCACTCAGAAGAAACAGTCCGATACAGGTCGAGTGCGGCACGCGCATTCTCAACCTATGGGGTATATTGTCACTTGGAGCAGAGGCTATCATGATTATAGGAACTCACTGGGTGAAGCTGGCCATCTTGACATCGACGGCACATCAAGTGCCACATAAGAGTCTGGAGGCCGATCACCTGATTAGGGGAGCGAAGAGCGTTTCGAAAAGGCTGATATAGAGCAACGTCTCGGGTAGCCACTGCGGGGTGTGGAATTCCTAAAACTGGATAAGACGTCAATAAGTGACGGTCGGGGGTATTGAAATAAAGCTGTGCTTGCCAGAGAGATCGTTCCACAAACTGTGGCCGACAAGTACCTTCCCCTTGATAAGGTCAGCAACGTGCTGTTGAACTTGGGTGAATCCAGGCGTGTCGGCTAATGTGACGAACAGCGTGAATACGAGAAAAAAAGGCATTGTGGCCTTGAAACTCACGGGAAAGGAGGTGAGAAGATTCTATACCGGTTGTTGCAGTTCGGTAGTCGCTGACTTGCATTGTAGGTGATACGTATGTATCAAGTATGACTTGTCCTTTGTAATCTACGATAGAGACGCGTCTGAAATGTGAGTGTTATAGATGAGCAGGTGAAGAATAATTGAGAAGACGGACGCGAGCATTGCGGTTGTTCCACCTGGACCAACGCCAACATTTGTACAAGATAGAGCGAGTATTTTATCGCTGGATGGGACAGGGTATTTAGCAGCCATCTTGGTGAGATAGACGACTGGCTCCCTACCGTTATATCCTTGAAGACATAAGGATCTCGATCCAATGTCGTAGAGTTCATCAAGAAGGAATAGGGCTAGCTCGACACAAGGTGCGTTCGAGTATGAGCCGTCCTTGATTGATGTAAAAGCCCGAAGGTGGGCACGTAACATTAATATGTGCTACGACTTGACCATTAAAATAATAACGATCTACGGCAGGAAGGAAGGGGATCTGATTTCGAGTTAAGATTCATCCTGACTCGAAGTAAGATAAAATTAATGGAGGTACCTGGAAAAAAAAACACATAAGGGTCCTAGTGATGATGCTGTAGTAGGCGTGATTATTAGATACCAGATAACGACTTACGTCTGTAGACTGGCGAAAATTGACTGGGTCCGAGTATCATGCCAGGGTCATCTAGTACCGGATGTACTAGCTTTTAAGTGACATTGAGGTGAACAACAAGGAATTACTGACATCTGAAGTAGATCTGCAAGTCACTGTTTATGATGCTCGGACCAGTTGCTAGACAAACTCATATTAGAAGACTGTTCGGTTATCACCGACGGGGTTGGTTCAGTTGTATTCAGTACTATGGAAGGTCTACCCCGATTGTGTTGTACTCTCTTCGGTGGATGAGTAATCAAGCGTCACAGGGATTTACATAAGTAACAAGCGCTATGCATCGGAAATTTATCATAGAGAGAGAGACGCATCCAGCTTCAGTACTACACATAGCAACGGTCATATAGATTCTTCGAAGGGGGGGAATACACATGTGCAGGGATTCGATATCAATAAAAAAAGAACGCATCAGCCAAACTTCGTCACCCAACAAAGTGATATAGCGCGGAACGTCTAATTGCCTAGTATACTAAGCGCGACACAGTGTATGGGCTCATTTTATTGGCCTTTGATGAAACCCTCACCTTTCAAACGCGGTATCATCTCTTATTAACCCCTGTGAAACTTGATGTCGGGGACGGCGTTGTTCAAGTTCTAGAGTCCTCCGAGTCGAAGTCTCATTCCATATCGCCCATCTCCCGATTAAAATGGTATCAAGTACGTCAAACCGAGGAACCTACCAGTAGTCACCGAATAATCTATTTACTCCGGGATCTTTTTCCACTGCCACAATCCAGACGTAAAATAACACGACGAAAATTAAATTCAAGCACCGAAGCGAACTGACTTGGCACAGATTACAACCTTGATGAACTAGAGTTGTGATAAAGTTGTGATCAAAGATTATGCGGAGATCTTACGTTCTAATGGAGACTGATATTTCACGCCAGAAGACTACTACTATCCTAATCACCCCACAGGAGGAGTCGGCAATCACACAAGTCACAACGTGCAAGAGCGCATAAGCGAGCGAGTAATACTTTACCATGTACAAGGGGATGCAATCGGTCCACGGCACTTTCAATTCTCCTTCGATCATAAGTTTGAAAAAAAAAAAAAAAGTATATATATCCATGTTTACAATTTAAATAAGCAGCTAGTTTGCCGACACCGACCAGAAGGAATGTAGAACCCATCATGTTAAGAAAATCTATGCTTCATTCGGCAACTTCCACATGAGAGCCAAATTGTGATGCCGAATGCTCGGCAAAAAATTGACCCATATTTGACACAATATTTACACAAAACTGCTATAATACTTTACTGTTGCTGTCCTCGATGCTCAAAGCGGCGCTAATGTGCACGAACCATGGCAGAGCCAGAGCACAAAACAGATCAAGAACCAGTGCCAGAGCAGGAGAAACAATGCCGTATCTGCTTCGAGGGTGAAGACGAGTCATTGGGAAGGCTTATTCGACCTTGTCTTTGTAGGGGTTCCATTAGCGTCAGTCAACTGCTTCCCCTCGAATGTTTCGAATCTCGATACACTGACATTGTCGAACGAGTATCTAGTATGTCCATATAGCTTGCCTGAAAAGGTGGAGGAACTCGTCTTTTAGCAACAACTCTTTCTATCGCTGTCCACAGTGTCATTACCGCTATCTCTTTGCTCGAACCAAGGCCATCGGGTTGGCAACCAACCCGAGTGAGTAAGATCCTCAGCATAGTGGAGATGATACTAACACTCTTCTAGTCGTAGTTGGCATGATATCTTCCTTTTTGTTCACCATACTTGTCATGTGTTCGTCTTATGTTACAACGTATTTCATGAATTCTCTCGAGGATTATTCGTCCTATGGATCATCTTACTACATCTTCATTTCGCCAATTGACGTCGGCCACGATCTCATTCGTGCAGCATTACGAATACTTCGGGACCAGGACGCTTTCCCTCTGGATGACAGTGCTCCAAGACTAACGAGGAACAATCCTGCCCCGCTCCCATCATCACCATCATTCCTCAAGCGCTTTGTGCGCAGGTTCATTATCGGCCTCCCTATGGTAGGTGCCGGGTCCGTAGTTCATATGCTACTGTCCCTGCCTCTCCTTGGGCCAGTCCATTGGATAGCTCGTTTCAGAGGCAATAGAAGCCGGAGGGGTAATTCAACAGACATAGCTGCGGTGATCATCTTGGTTTTACTAGTTATTGGGATTGCGAGGCAGGTTTTCCTTACACATATCGTATGTTTGCTTGACCATTGCATCCAGGGCGTTATATGCGGCGTACAAGTTGACGCGAAAGATCAGCGAACGTTTACTTTTGTATGCGGAAGATGTCATTCTAGAAGTCAATTGATAGGTGCCATGAAAGTAGTAGGATTTGTATGAGAAATACATAAGCCATCCCATGCGTTACCAGTTTCTTCTTAGCTGACGTTTGATTCCTTCATAAATTGCCTTCGTCTCCGCTTGATTGGCACCTAGTTCCGCCAGGTACTGCCCAACAGCAAGATCTATTCTGCCAACAGGGAATTCCCCTCGAGGGACTGAGGATTGAGGGCGTTTTGCCTCCTCGAGCCAGTCGTTTAAAAAGAATTGCAATGTCACCGGATACGACCTGCACGCCGCTTTGCGTGTTGAATGGCGGTATCTGTGTTGCCGGAATTAGTTTTACTCGTGCGGAGTTCACAGATGAGATCAATTACCTGTGATTCATACATCTCATGGAGTACATCCCATACATCTGCGTAGGGAACACCACACTGAACAAGCACCCGAGGAGTCCATCCGTTTGGTAATTGTGTTCTGTTTTTGAGAGCGAACTTGACCAACAACGATGCAATATACTCTGAAAATATGTTATAAGCTGAGAAGCCCTAGAATAAATGCAGTCTGACTCACTCAAGGGGAAGGCACTCTCGGAGGGGTAAAATCGTTTCCCCAGTGGAACAACACTTGCTATAATGTGGTCAGCATTGGTTTGTGCGTCCACACCCTTCTCGATTGCTTAACGGGACGCAAATTAGACAGGCGGCTACTCTTCGTACAATTGATTTACGTACCGTCATCAAATATCCTATCCCATATGGGACGGACAACATGTTCATCGTGATGATCAGAAACATGCAAGATCAAGAGCTTCATGACCGGTAGATCGAATGGTTCCGCGTAAACTTGATACAGCTGAAAATGTACATGAATAAAACGAGCAGGATCTTTCATTGGGACATACCTCGGACATGGTCAACAAAGTCTTGCTGAGATACTTGATTTTCTCTCCAGCTTCTCCAGGATCATTCATATGGGGTAAGAGGGCATTGTATACTTCAAGCTGGACTTGAGCGACGTCCAGTTTTTCTTCGAGGTTGGTAAGGAAAGAAATAGCAGTCTCATGCCTGCCACCAATAGTTACAGGATGAGACTTGGCATTGGCAACAGCCAGCGTCAGGTACTCGAGGCGTTTGTCCAACAGCAAGTCAGTACTGTATGTCTGATGAGGTGTCGATTAAATAGAATAGAGTCACAATGCTCACTCAGACTCTGCTAAAACGGCGAGTATCTCTGCGGCGCGCAACGGCTGACCGTCTTTCACATAGAATTGCCATAAAAGTTGATACTTGGGCACTGTAATCGGTTCCCGCTTAAGGTGGGCTTCCAGGAATGGAGGACGCATCTACAGTAATTCCAGGCTTATCAGCGAAGCCAAGATTGTTGATCACGATAAACAACGTACCGCCAAAAGCTCGTCGGCAAGACCCCGATTGATTAACCAATCATATAACGTAGAGTGGAACATCTCGTCCTCACTAGAGAACGCAAGGTCATATGCATGGCTGCGGATAGCTTCAGGATCATCAATTGTGTTTGACGCCGGCCCTTTTACAGAAGCACTCTGTGAAGCCTGTTCTTCAAAGACGCTTAAAGAATGAAGGACAAGGTCGTAACACTTGAGTCGTTTGTCGCAATACTCCTTTCGGGTGTCATTTGACGGACATGCCGCATACCAGTATTCGAGGCCCAGATTATCAGGGTCTAGTGCCTGGGCGCAACTTAATGGAAGTTCCACACCTCCTGAGTGGGTGTAAATATAGTTACTACTAGATCAAAATGTACCAACCTTTAGCATAACCGAGCTGCTGGTATTCACCACAGACCTCACGAATTTTGTCAAAGTCAAGCATCCGCGCTCCTTTGGTAAACAGTCTGGTGCAATAGAGTTAGAACCATTGGTCTCACTTAGCCCCTTCGATTTACCTCAGGGATTCGCCGAGCCAATTATGCCGCTCAGAGGGATTTCGCGACTCCATAGCCTTACGGACGCTTTCACGAGCCTGATTCAATGTAAGGCGAATCACCAATACAGCAAGTAATAACTATAACTGACCTTGTACAACATGACATCGTCTGTGCTGCAAAACGAGCCACAACGTTGCTGTAGTACCTCACTGATCGTGTCCACCTGTACAGAGCTTGTCATCCTAGTGAAGTAGATTTACGACAGATACGCACGCTAATCTGTTGACCAATCTGTTGGTCAATTACGACGTTAACCAATGCGCGTGCAGCAGTAACACCATTTTGCGAGGTTATAAGGTCCTCGAATGTCATGGAAATAATCAACTTTTGCGTGTCAGGATCGCACCTGGCAATCAGCTTGAGATCAGGAAATTCACCGCTCATCAGAAACGCTTACTGGGCTATCAGCTCCCCCAGCCTGTAATCGTTCAACAGAAGTATGAAAGATATTGCCTCGATTGTCCTGGATAACAGCGCTTGAAGCTGGGAAACAGAATTTTGCTCAGCCTAAGGAAAGATTAAGCGAGAGCATCACGATATGGAAAACCAATGACCTTCCAAGCTTCTTGTTCATTGCCAGACGATGTCCGCGATACTGAATGCTCCCCGGGTGCAGAGTGGAATAGGTGAGGGTTTTGATCCAGAAACTCCTTCAATGCAAAGAGGTTCTTCTGTACAGTTACCAAAAGGTTATCCTCGAAGTTCGACTGTTGCAAACCGGAGGGGCTGTGCGTTTTCAGTATGGGAAGAGTCAACCACGAGGATTTTGGATCTTACCCCGGCTTTGTCAACTTGTCTTTCCACAGTGGCCGTACTAGACGTGCAAAGTACATAGCAAAGCCCTCCCTTCGACCACTAAAGATGGCACTACCAGAACTGTCACCTGAAAGGTGTGTGAGTTCGAGTCTGACTAGAGAATGCACTACTCACTTGTACCGTAAGTTACTCGTTCTGTCCAGATTGGTCGCTCGCCAAAATCGTAAAACGCCTGCTTAGCAACGTTGGCAATATCGGGACTAATTGTACAGAGCGTGCCACTTGTTGATGACTCTCCGGCATCCAGGAAGGTATTCCCGCTTGCAAGACCAAGCAACATGGCGCATGTCTGGTCTCTTCCAAAACTAGATAGAAATGAGTTTTTGGGTGATGTGTTAACAACTAAACCCACCTGTCTCTGAATTCGATTATTGGCTGCACCACTCCTTCAGTCTGAACTTCCTCTATGACCGCCTTGAGATAGTCTAAAGCTCGCCTTTTGATCAAAAATGTGAGACCGACATTCGTGAGGATCATGAACTGTCGCGAAGGCTCGGAGAATTGTGTCGCAAGTTCGTTTGTGACCGGAGGTGAAGGAGCAACTGACGCAGGGGTCGATTCTCGGGGAACCGTCGCCATTGACCATGTTCGACCAGGGATGGCCAGCAAGGTGGCATATTCAGTTAAAGGAGGACGTTGATTTGCTCCAGTCCCATATGATGAGGGACCGTACATTGGTTGTTGAGATGGTTGTTGTTGCGACGGCGGATTTAGTTGCCCAAGCGAGCCAATTCGAGTGAGATCAGGAGCAGTGCAAAGCAAGAAGTCTGTCCCGTCTGCGTCACCGGGCTGAGTTGAAACCATGAGTCCGTCCAAATAACACGAATTTTCAAGTCCTGATACAATGAAGGGACGGGATGGAGGTTGTGGAGGTGAGTTTCGGGTGGAGCTGTTGTAAGCAGAACGATGGGGACTAGATTGTTCATCTGGATGCAATAGATTTGGAGGCGGAAGTCGTACATGAATGAGTTGAAGGGGTCGCACACCGCCCGCAGCGCTTGGAGTTGACGCATATGAAAAACCATATGCCGAGGTTGATGGAGAGAAGTACAAGCGTACGCCGTTCATGGTGATGGCTATCAATTGAACTCCTGTCCGCGATTCACCCAGGTCTAAAACATGTAGAGCCACGATCTGGAAGTTTGAAGGGGTAAGAGCAGGAGAACCAGGTGCCTTCTCTTGCGCAGACTTGTAAAGGTTCGACATAGTTTGCACATGGTGCACAGCCTTCTCGCTGCTTGCCTGATAGATAGATATCGAGTTCCTGGCGGACAGGGTATAAAAGCAATTGCGTTTTAGATCCGAAATTACAGCAACAATACGGTCTGGGTGCGGGAGTCATTAATCGCAAGTCAAGGACCAAATAAATCACAGACCTTCTGACTTTGGTGAGGTGAACCTCGGGAACAGGCTCTGTACACTTCCAACAGAATGGTTGACTATGTGCACCCGTTTCGAAAACCAAGATTCGCTCTGTTGATAGTGCAGTTCGTATAGACAGCCATCTTGTGAACCACACATAAAAATGCGCCCATCAGACATCCCCACAACAGAGGTCATTTCAACGTCAGTCGAAACTGTCATGTCTGTTGCATACATTTTGATTTCTTTGCGGGAGCGATTATTGGCACCAATGACAGTGGACATCGATAACCCGATCAAAAGAACGGATACAGGGGTACAAATGACCATGACGGACGTGATTTCGTCAACGAAGACGCCAACTCTTGGTTTTACGACAGCGACATGCGTGATGACATCCGGTTGGTCGACAAAGGAGCTTATGTCTTGACTTTGACAGGGTTGTATCAGTTTAGAAAGAAGTATAGAGAGCACACATACCCCTCAATATAATCCCAAAGAAATAGCTTATGATCAATTGATATCCATACACGCTCGATTTCAGGTATTAAACCCATGTGCGAAGTAACGTTGGTAGCTATAGAGCTTTAGGCTAGTATCAGAGCCGAATTCATTAGACTTACTGTTATAATACTGAAACAATGTTTCAGGAATACCTACAAGCCTCCTCTTCTGAAATGGTGCCCGGTAGTCGTCGGGAAAGACACTATAGAGTGCTGACGATTGCCCACCAGCTGGCAAAGGAAGTTAGAGTAAAGTATATATTGAAGAGGGTCCCCTAACTTACGGGTTGTAAGCATGTCACCGATATCTGGTATTATCTGGGCATCCTTCATGAACTGGTCATGCAACACGCGACTTGCACTTTGAAGACCTGGAAGGTCAAGGGCAGAAGGCGGCCTTGCTTGGATTTGATTCTGACGAAATACTGATGAGGGTGCACCTATACTTGGCTGCTGCCGATACGAAGTAGAGAAGGGGGGTAATGCAGCCATTGCAATGGTACTCCGTAGTTCAACAATTCCGAGAAACGCGTCAAGGAAACAAATCTTACAGACCACGTGCCATTTTGCCTTATTTGGAGACAATAGGGCTTACTGCTCAGATCTCAGAGATCGTTTCACTTCAGTTCTCGCCGATGAATATTCTCAGTCAAAACTGAACGGATCTATTACAGTCGAGGGCATCCTAGAATCAAGACCGCGTGCAAACTACGAGTTTTGTGCGCACGTGAAGTAATATATCTGAACGCGCACGCGCGTCAGTTTGCATGACCACTGAGATTTTCGCCAAGTCCCATGTTCCATCTCCCCGGCTAATTGGTCACCTCCAGCCCTGTCGACAATCACAATAAGCATCATGCCAGACAACTTGCGCTTTCCATATTCTTGCAGTCAATGTGCTCACCATCGAGATGGATTTATATACCAGACTCAATCCAGGACCGAAAGCTCTGGGGTCTGCTCAAAAGCCAGCTAATGCAACTTGTCGACCTCTCGTTTCGCAGACAAATGCCATACCAGGTCCTTCCATGCAGCCATCGCGGTCAGACTCTCAGGCTGTATCCATACCGAGAACTCGGAGCAGAGACTTGTGCGAGCAAGCCAGAAACATGCTTCCACTAGCTCGAGTCAACTCACATCCTCAAGACAATGCGAACTTCGATTTTGATAATGAGTATCACCCTGAGCCGGTTCTCATACCAGATATAAATCAAGAATTACCCCTCCTTCGATGTCAACAACTTCAGTATCCGCCTGATCAGAATTTTCAGCCGGCTGCACTGCCTGATGTTCGCGAGCCTGGAGTTGATCAGGACGAGGCCGATGCGCCATCCCTCGTACCCGTCACATTCAAGGAAAATGATGAAATTCGATATGCATACTTTACAACTGTCATGGCCAACGTTTATGGTCACCTCTCATGGAATCAGGCGACAAACCAACTGAATCAGTCTCAACATGCTCCTGATTGCGAATGTACTCCTACATTTCCACGACCTGTTTGAGCCTTGGCCAGTGTGAAACGGCACCTTGGAATTGATACCAATGGATCACTCAATCTGCTATATGTCCTGAATGTTGGAAACATCACTCGTCTTCTCAACTCAAGCAGCTTCTTTCTGCACAATGCACCGTTTCAGACTGCAATGGTGTCATCTACACGGAACATAGAGATGCAAAGGGTAAGATGGTCCGCACAGCTACAAAAATTAATCTGCAGGTGTTGCCAGGATCGACCTGGACAGAACACTGGAGCTGTGCAAGACCTAGCAATAGAGGGAAGGATGGTGAAGAAACTTACGGAGCATTGCTATGGCTTACATCTGACTATGAACACAGACTGGGTAGGCTTCAATTGTGCACATATACTTGGCTAATACGTGAATTGCCAGGATGGGGATACTCGAGAACTGACCGTATTCAACTGGTGCAATATACTTTGCGATAAATGATATGCCTCGGGACCAGCGCTTCCTTCACATAAACATCATTTGCGCTGTTGTTTTACCAGGACCGAAAGAGCCTAATGTCCAGCAGATCAATCATTGCCTTGAACCATCAACAAAGGAGTTAATGCTCCTTCAAAACGGTAACTTAGACAGACTTTACTCCGTTCCTAATATGCAGCAGCCCGGGATCACTTTTCGCTTCAAGACTTGCCTCCATCCTTGCTTCATCCTCGTCTTCTTCATCCTTTAAATCACTAGATTCTTCAACTTCATGCCCTCTTTTGACCATCCGCCATGCATCTACCAGCTTCATTTCGAAATCTTGTTGTATGTCTTCGAGGCGCTTCTCACATGAGTCGTGGATGGATTGGATCACAATGTTCTCGTGAGCAACAACCTCCAAGCCTTGGGCCTGAGCATACAACGGAGTCGCTCCCATATTCCTGTTGTGAGGGGCTGCTGAATAACTGCTTGGTTCCATGAAACTGGGAGGGAACTGGAAATCACTGTAGCTTGAATCCATGGTGTGTAGAGAAGATGAACGAGAGCAGTTTCCGTCCCTCTTTCATGTTGTATTATGTCGCTCACTATGTCTGGGCCTTCAATGTATCTGTATCACTTTCTTGAACCTGGAAACGAGAAGAGACGGTCAATGATGAGCATTTATCATTCTTGTTGTCGAGCAACAGCTTCCAAAGATCCCAATGTTGTGCCTCAAATGTACAGGTATTTTGAAGTCACTTGTTCGTGAATTGTTCCGCATATTCTAGAATGGTAATCCGGCTAAAGTCTGTATTTCCCTATACAATTCTTAGACGTGTATTTTTGTGGGTAATCTTAGCATATTGTCATCAATTTCCCTTGAGTGGTAATCTCTGTTGTTGTGCTGATATCCCAGTACTAGTACCTTGCTGCATTGCAAATAGTAGTTCTCCAAAAGCGTAATCCTTGAGAATAGCATTCAATACATATATAAGTATATGGGTGATCCGAAATCCGCGCAATGGAGGCACTACAAAAATAAGGGATAGGGACGATCACTGTCACGAGTAGGCGATATCGATGATGGCCTGTGACCAGTTCCAGTGAAAGCCGCTCGCACGTAGAGGAGAACGGCACAAGCAGGCCCCCGGAAGCTCCTTATGATGTTCGGCCGCATCAAGACCCTCCGAAATGACCCTACCTATGGGTAGTCACGTGCCATGGAAATATCACAGCGGAAGTGTGACAAGGCGGTGGTGTTGCCGTGACCACGTCGGACGCCGGAAAGGCCGCTCCGCCTATAGTAGTAAGATAACAACAGCCTTATTCCTCCCGATACAGATTGTACTATGTATAATTCCTCTATCGCGTCGCCTTGTCATTTTCCCGTCCGGTACGCCCTTTAAATACCTTCCTAGCGCTTTGTTCTTTTCTCGTCTTTCTCTTCTACATTTAATTGGGCAGGCCCCGCTTTTCTATCTTTGCCCACTTTCCAACGCTATCTGATAGTATACCATGGGCGAATCTTGGTTTCAGAGCGAGTTTCTCAACCCGAGAAGGCTTGTTTTCAATGTCATATTCTATGGCATCCAATTCTCCCTTTTCGCTCTGGGTTGGTATTTGCAAGTAAGCCTTATTCACCTTACCAGATTCAATAATCACTCACTACATGTCTGACAGGCCACCGACAGTAAGTTGGCTGCTCTCAATGGCCTGAAATGGTCTGTCTGGACGTCGCGTGGTGCTGGTCTCACCCTTGCGTTTGATGCGGGACTGCTCCTAGTTCCCATGCTACGCAATATCATTCGCGTTGTTCGTCCCAAGCTCGCGTGGCTATTCCCCGCCGACGAGAACATCTGGTTCCATAGACAGGTCGCATACTCGATGGCGTTTTGGGCAATGGTCCATACTACAGCCCATTATGTCAACTTTTTTAACGTCGAGCGCACTCGTGAGTGTGGCAGTGATTTTCAAACTTAGCACTCGTTATTAATTTTTTGCAGAGGTTCGTGCGGAGTATGCCTTGCAGATTCATTATACACAGGCTGGCGGTATAACTGGCCATTTCATGCTCCTGATTATGGTCCTCATGTATGCCACTGCACACCACAAGATCCGCAACCAATGTTTCGAAGCTTTTTGGTACACTCATCACCTTGCTTTTTTCTTTTTCATTGGCCTTTATACCCACGCCACTGGCTGCTTTGTCCGTGATTCGACAAATCCTGACTACACCTACACTTTTCCCTTTTACTCTACGGAGCACTGTCTTGGCTACGAGAGCTGGAGGTTCACCATTTGGCCTGGTATTATCTACTTCGGCGAAAGGATGTACCGAGAGTATCGTGCTCGAAGGGCAACAAGGCTGTCCAAAGTTCTTGTTCATCCTAGTGGAGCCATGGAATTACGAATTATCAAACCTAGTTTCAAGTATACGGCAGGCCAGTGGCTCTTCATTCAGGTCCCGGAAGTTTCCAGATGGCAATGGCATCCCGTGCGTGACAACTCGTTCGCCGCTTGACTTCCATGTTTTTTGACTGCTGCAAAAATATAGTTCACCATCACTTCTGCTCCTGAAGACCCTTATGTGTCCGTTCATATTCGCCAGGTCGGTGATTGGACCCACTCCCTAGGAGAGCGGCTTGGCTGCGGTCCATCTGTGGTAGCTGCAATGACAAAAGCTGCCATGAAGGGTGTTGAAAAAGATGAAACCGAGTACGGTGGCACTCGTGGTGAATATGTCGAGCTCGATCCCACCACTCTTTCCCGCCCACTTCCTCAAGTTAGAATCGACGGGCCTTATGGTGCTCCTGCCGAGGACGTGTTCGACAACGAGGTTGCTGTGCTGATTGGCGCTGGTATCGGTAAGAAATGACGCAGGACTCTGTGCCAATGCTCGTTAATTACATTTATCTAGGTGTTACTCCCTTCGCGTCAATTCTCAAACACATTTGGTACCGTCAAAAGAAAGGCGATCTTGGTTCTCTCCGAAGGGTTGAATTTTTCTGGGTTTGTCGTGATGCGCCCTCGTTCGGCTGGTTTCAGAGCCTATTGCAAGAGGTTGAGGAAGCTCAAGTTGACCGTGAGTTATTTTAACATCCTTTTATCCAGGAAATACCCAGCTCAAATACGATATCAAGCAAATTTCCTCCACATCAACATCTACCTCACTCAGAAGATCGGAGAAGATATGCTCTGGAACATTGCCGTCAATGATGCTGGTTCCGATTATGATCCTCTCACACTACTTCGCACTCGCACCATGTTTGGCCGCCCCGACTGGAAGAGCATCTACCGCAGGATCAGGGAAGCAATTGAGATCGGTCAATATCTCCCCGGTAGCAGCGCACAATTGAAGACCAAAGTTGGCGTAAGTCTGGTGATTTCAGTCTTATTCTTGATAATTCTTATGGTTGCTCTCGCAGACCTACTTCTGTGGTCCGGGTGTTCTCGCAAAATCTATCAAGGCAGCAACTCTCATGCACAGTAGCAATAATGTGGAATTTACGTTTGCCAAGGTTGTTTTCCTCCATTATTCATTGTTAATTTCAACGTTGAACATCTGCATTTACAGGAGCACTTCTAGATTTTTACTGTCATTCTGGGACCGCTGTTTTGGTCATGATTGATGTTTTCAAGTTCATCGTGGAAGAGTCTTGTGTGGTCAATTTGTAATGATGTTATTCTGTCTATAGTATATGTGTATGTTTTATCGGGTAGTTACAGGTAGTTACTCGTTGAACTGTATCATGTGAACATAGCACATGTGTTCTCGAGTCGACGTCAGCTATAATCAGTTGCAAGTCATTATTACGAGTGTGCTTGAACTTCATCTCAGGAGCTGGCCTGAGTTGGCTGAGGGATATGGAATATTACGCGGGCTGGCCACAAGTCTGGCGATAGAGGCGGAGTTAGAACGAATGCTGAGATGATGCAGTAAAGGGAATAGATCCATCAGATCCCGCTGCTTGGGAAGCCAATGAAAGCGATGGAATTGCAAAATAGTCTGACAGTCCTGGAATATGATCAAGTCTGAGAAACGTGATGGGCCTTTGATGGAAGATTAAACACACGCCTCATTAGATAACCATGCGGTACTGTGAACGGAGAGGTGGGGCGCCCGAAAGTGTTGGTTGACGGCATCACTAGTACTACTGACAATCTTGCTAAGTACTGGGTGAGGATCCAAAGTCACTGTCCCTAATTAAGATCTATGATTAAAAGTCGCCTGAAGAGGAAGAGTACTTGTTTCTCAACTGCGCAAACGTACTGTTGGCTGGAGTTTTGGAAGGACGGAGGTGGACCCTGAACCCTTTCGGTTTCATTTGATGTGACTTGCTGTGTTGCTATCACCGCAGCTGTGGAACGTGTTGTCGGTGAACTGGGTGACAGACAGCTGATTTCAATGATGTTAGATATCTGAATACCTCTGAATACCCGGAGCTTCTTGATGTTGGGCGATCTGAACTTGCAGAGCATTCGGTATCATCGCAGTCCCCCTGCCGATGAACGTGGATGCACGTACTGTACGTGTACCCAGTGACTGGAGAGCCAAGTGTGTGCCAAAAATACTTGATAGCCGAAAGTACGGCGGTTTGATCCCATGATACCGAACACTCTGGCTTGCTGAGGTACTGTGGCGATGATGGGCATATACTATTTCTGCAGTCGTGAGCGGATACAGACAGTCCATTAAATCCAGGGCAGCAATAATTAACCTTGAGTGAGTCCACAGCAGCTCTTCTGGTTCGGATATAGAACGAGAATTGACCCGGATGAGCTCCTTGAGATTGTTGATCGGTAGTATTGATATTGACAGTAAAGCGCTCAACCACCAACGTGATTTCCAAAATCAGAAGCTTTCATAAGCCTAGAGAGAATACTCACACATAGGGATAGAATTGGTACAGGCGCTGCTGGAAGAAGCCTCTATGAATTCCTGACATCCTGGTTTTTCTCTGCAAGTGCACACAGAACAGTATTGTTTCCAGTCGCTAAGGTGGAGCACCAAGACAACTTTACCAGGGTAATTGCCGTTGATTGTGAACACGGACATGTCCTGAATGGCAGTATGCACCGCGTGCCTCTTGATCACAGGAAAGTGAAAGCTGTACAGTGTGGCATATGTATGGAAAGCCAGACCACCGTGCTCAACTTTTGTTAGAACCTGCCTATTAAGGCAGGTGCTTCCATTGACCTCCGAACACCCTGTATCAAAGCTCGACACGATGATTATCAACTTGTCATGTATTGCATTCGTGTATATCAGATTTTGCTTATTTGACTTTGATGACACTGATAAGAGGCCACTCAGACACCCTCCATCGGCAACATTCTGGCAACATACACACTTGTCCAGCTCATTGAGTCGCTTGCAGAATTGAAGGGTGATATGTTTGGAGGTGGTGTGCATGTATTTCCATGATGTCTGATCATGAGTCCAATCTTAGTTATTTTGCTTTCAGAGACATTACCTTGCGGAGCAAGGTCTATCTAGTTGAGCGAAATGTGTAATGGCAAGCGAGACCAAACAATGACGTCATTTTCTCCATTCAAACCTCAACCGTAGAGATACATCCTCCTTGAAACATCAATACAAAGCTTGGAGGACTACATGCTCTCGGAAATATAAATACATGGACTCTGCCGAAACCATGAGAAACCAGAAAAACGAGATAACA
Source organism: Suillus cothurnatus (assembly GCA_016758765.1). Lineage (NCBI taxonomy): Eukaryota > Fungi > Basidiomycota > Agaricomycetes > Boletales > Suillaceae > Suillus > Suillus cothurnatus. The sequence goes on along the minus strand of JABBWL010000550.1, from coordinate 726 downwards.
AGACTGCATCACGCCACCATAGATGTTGAGCCATTGTACTCAAACTGATAAAAACATCACATACCTTCTTTCAGATCTTCGACGACGATGCTTCACATTGTGATGAGTTTTTTTAACCTCTGGTTCATTATTGCCTGTAGTCTTGGGATGCGGCTGTTTATAAGCCGAAGTATGATGCCTTGGCGCAGGCCTTAAAATGACGATTCCTTCGACAGTGGCTTGAAAGCTGTCGAACTGCTGAATACGCCACTGGTGAATGCGGAAATGCGCTTCCACAATCGCTCCATTCATAACCTCGTTGGCCATAGACGGTTCAACAAGATGTCCGTCATGAAACAGAGGTAAGGGAGTTGCTTGATGACTGTATTTTAACACGTCGAACTCAGTGACAAACTGGTCAGGAATAGGCCAATTATGAGTTTCTTCGTCCATGTGAGGAGCATTTGATGCACCCTGTCCATGTGGGGAATCAGGAACAGGTGTGTCCTATATGAAAGTAAGCTGATGTCAAATTACTGCGCAAGCTTCACATACTCGCATAGAGAAAACGTTCTTTACACATCACAACAACGTTCCAGTCACGTCTTCGAACAACATGGCACTCGTTCTTGTTTGCACTGTACTATCAGCTTACATCCTGAATTTTACGATACTTAGTGTATTCTTGAGAAAAATTATAACAGCACAGACATTGGTATATAAGAACAAACTCCGCAAGGTCTGTGT